>JACCIY010001358.1:12500-47991 GCA_025506505.1 Flaveria sonorensis | reverse complement strand
TAGTCCTAGGGATGGACTGGCTAGAGCCTATGAGGCAGACATCTTCTGTCCTAAGAAGATGATTCGGTTGACTGCGCCCGAAGGAGTTGGTGATGATATATGGTGATAGAGTTAGTACATTCTCGAAAGTAATTTGGATGGTTGTGGTAGAGAAGTGTACAAGCCATGCAAGTGGTGCCTATCTAGCCTACGTGAAGGATGTGGATGCGTCAGTACCATGATTGACGGATGTACCAGTCGAGTGTGGACTTCCCAGAGTGTTCCCAAAGGATCTACCAGGTGTGCCACTGACCGCTAGATCGAATTCCAGATCGATGATGCCTGATGCCAACCTATTGCTAAGGCTTCATATCGTCTATCTCCTATCGAGATGAAGGAATTAATGACTCAGCTGCAAGAGTTGTTAGATAAGGGTTAAGTCGACCGAGCATCTCTTCATGGGGTGCTTCGGTCTTATTTATGCAGAAGGAGGATGATAGCATGAGGATGGTGTATCGACTACGTGAGTTGAACAAGTTGACGGGTGAAGAACCGGTATCCATTACTAAGGATTGACAGCTTGTTTGATCAGCTTCAAGGTATCAGTTGGTTCTCAAGGATATATCTCCGATCAGGTTGCATCAATTGAGGTGGAGGAGCAGGATATTCCCAAAACAGCTTTTCATACTTGTTATGGACACTACGAGTTCCTCGTGATGCCCTTGGTTTAACCAACGCACCAGCTGCTTTATGGATCTGATGAATCGAGTGTGCCGATCGATGTTAGATAAGTCAATGACTATGTTCATTGATGATGTTCTGATTATTTCGTAGAGTGAAGAAGAACATGTCGGTCACATCCGGGAACTGCGGGATACACTTCGAAGGGAGAAGTTGTACTCCAAGTTCTCCAAGTATGCGTTCTAGTTATGCGAGGTTCAGCTTTTGGGTCATGTGGTTAATCCTGAAGGGGTATCATACACCTGACAAAGGTTGAGGCGGTGGCGCAATGGAAGCCTCTAAAGACGCCATCCGAGATTTGTAGTTTCTTGGGTTTGGTGAGTACTACAGGGTAATTATCCAAAACTTCTCTAAGTGGCAGCTATGGTCTTGCATTGAAGGAATGGAGGCCACTGGGGGAATCAGAGGAAGAAATGAAATGACACTACCCAGATCTCTTAAGGAGTGACAGGTTTCGGGGACGAAACCCATTTAAGGGGATGGACTTCTAACACCGGAAATTTATAAAAAAAAAAGAAAAGAAAATAAGAGAAAAAAGAGGAAAGATAAACACTCTCCAAAGGTAAAAGGGGTTAAAGTGTGCAAGTGGGCAAACTTGCCTCTAGTGGGTTCAAAAAGCAGGGGATGGCCGCCCACACCCCCATTTCCCTACATCTGCTTTCGGCTGCAAGGAGGGAAGAAGAAGCTGCATCGGTTCTAGAGAGAGAAGGAGGAAGATTGCTTGAAGATGAGATTTTAAGGAAATCTTCTTGGTTTTTAGTCGGGTTTCAGCTTCTGGACCGAGTTTCTGGTATTTAGTGCTCGTTTTCGCTGGTTTTAGGTGCTGGAACTTCAAGTGGGCTCTCGGGTTTGAAGTGTTCTACTTGAAAGCTGTTCAAGGCGGGTTCTAAATCCCCTCTTTTACTGGTTTCTATGTGTTTGGGGCTGTTATGCATACTGGACTGAAGGTTCCTAAACCAAACTATGAATTTTAGCATGATGTGCGACTGTGTGCTGTTGATGTGTGTTTTTAGATGATTTCTAAGTTGTGCATGATGTTTAGTATGTTCAAAGTGTGTAGCATGTTAATCTAAGCTAAGAATATGCTTAAAGAGATGTATGGAAGTTAGATCACAGGTACTGGACTTAGTGTCCGCTATGGACACTAGCTGTCCATTGTGGACACATGTGCATGGATAAGGTGTCCACTGTGGACACTTAGAATGTTTTAAGTCATCCGCTGTGAAACTTGGTCATCCGCTGTGGGACTTTATTCGTCCACTGTGAGTCTTTGGTCGTCCGCTGTGAGAGTTGGTTGTCCGTTGTGGACACTTGGATAATTTTGCATGTTGCACGCTTTGGACTTTGTTCATCCGCATTTGGACTTGTTCATCCGCATTGGACTTGTTCATCCGCATTTGTTTCATCCGCATATCTTTGGACACTTAGAATATTTCTAAGACTTTCATCTGCATTTGCTGAACATTCAGCCGCATTGGCTTATGTTCATTCGCATTTCTTTGGGGACTTGGGATTTTCTGGAATCTTGGGAAGTAGAATGTAGTGTTAAGTTCTGGAATGTTTTGGTGGTTATGCCTGTTGGTATTATGTATGATTATAGGCTGTGGTTGATGTTCTATATTATGTATTAGTATATGACTTTACGTGGTGTGTTAATACTCTTGTACGTAAAGTATTATTGTAAGGAAAGTGGAAGATAAAGATATTGACAAGTGAAACGTAATGAATGAATTAAAAGTCTTGCAAGCATATAACAGGGGTTCACAACTCTTTATGGGTAGTCCTCGACAATGTGCAAATGCACACCTAACCGTCAGTCTTTATGACTGATGGGAATGTGCGATTACGGGGTCCTTGTCGCGTACCTCGGTGCTGTGTCAGCTTCGGCATGAGTGGGGGTTTATTTATAAACCCCGGACAGTACCAGCTTTAGCATGAGTTGGGGATATAGCATATGGTAGGATCTGGATAGAAGTGAAAGATAATAAAGTACGAATGAACGATTATGAATGATGATAAAGGATAATAAATTATTATTAGAGATGTACGTATGATGTGATCATGAACGAAAGTAAGTAAAAGGTTTTAAACGAAAGTAAAGTATTTTATTATTAAAACTTGAACTCACTCAGCATCGCTGACTTTGTATGCATAATAGTTGGCAGGTATTTGTTGATGCTGAGGAGGTGCAGGCATGGATGCAAAGCTATGGGGATAGTTCAAGTCTGGCATCCATATTTTGGAGAATGTTTTGTATTATACATTTTGAATGTAAAAGAAATGATATGATGATTTGACATGTTTTAATTGTTAATGAAAAATTTTAATTCCGCTGAAAATGACGTGTTTTAAATGTTTTATGCGATGATTGACCAACCGTAAGCGTCCCGGGAACGGGGTCTTACAAGTTGGTATCAGAGCCAAAGTTTAGAGAAATTAGGTTAAATATTTTCAAAAACCTAAACTTAAACTGAGAATGGGACAAGAAAGGGAAATGGATGCCAGTCCTAGTAGGTACATGCCTGCAGGTAAAGGTTTTGTGTAAACGTTTTATGTAAGTTAATGAAAAGGTATTTGTGCGTGTGATATGTGGATTATGTGTTCTTTGTAGATTTGGATACTGATGTAGTCAGGATAGGAAATGCTTGGAGAATAAAGAGTAAAGTAAGTGGCTAGTCACCACTGGCCATTGTAATTAGGGACTTACTATACTTCACATAATCTGAGCTATTACCTTGAATGACCGTGTTGGTGTTTGAATCTTGTAGTGCTTAGAGATGGCTGGTGGTAGGTCTTCTGAGGCTTCTCGAGGTGGAGGTCGTGGTGGGCGTGGGTGTGTTGGACCGCATGCCATAAGAAACAGGGCTAAGACTGCCGAAATGGCTCCTAAAGAGTAAAGGAATTTTTGTGTAAACGTTTTAGTAAGTTAATGAAAAGGAATTTTTATGCGCGTGTTATGTAAAGTATGTGCCTTTAGAAGATTTGGATACTGATGTAGCCAGGATAGGAATGCTGGGGAATGAAGAGTAAAGTAAGTGGCTAATCAAACTGGCCACTGTAATTAGTACTTACTATACTTGATATAATCTGAGTTATTACTTGAATGACCATGTTGGTGTTCGAATCTTATAGTACTTAAGAGATGGCTGGTGGTAGATCTTCGAGGGCTTCACGAGGTGAAGGTCGTGGTGGACGTAGTAATGGGCTGCATGCCGAGGAACAGGGCTAGGGCTACCAAAATGGCACCTGAGGAGCCCGAACTTCATCACCAGGAAGGTGGGGACGAAAGCGCTAATCTGAGGGCCTCAGTAAAGGAGGTGTAGTTGAGGAAGTTCATCAAGTCATGCAGACAATTCTGCCATCTGTGGTGACTGAGGTTATTAGAGCCATGAGGGAGGATGAAAGGAAGGAGAAAGAAGACGAAGAAGAAGAATACTGCTAGGGGAGGGGGCGAAGAGGGAGGAGAACGGGAGCAACCAAAAACCAAAACGGTTGTTTTTAGTGATGATCAGGAGGAGGAAGCTATGCAGGAAACTACAAAGGGAATGGGAATGTTGCTGCTGCTCCCATAGGTGAGGGAAAAGGAGGTTGTGTTGGATATCAGCGAGTACAGAAGGACCAGAAGGTGAAGTTTGCCACCCACTAAGAAGTTGGTGATTGAGGAGTTCGTCCTCATAGAGAGTTGGATAAGATTGAGAGGGAGTTCCTACAGTTGGAGGCGAGAACTATGATGCACCAGTAGTATACGACAAAGTTCAATAAGACGGCGAGGCTGGTGCCAGAACAGGTGACACCGTGTCACGAAGGATCAAGAGGTACAATCCAAGGTCTGCAAGTGGATATCCGTAGACACTTGATCACCTCTCGACCAGGTACGTTTAGGTTGGTAGTCGATCTGGTAGGGAGACTGTATGATGAGAGAGAGGAGGTGACTGTGGTGGAGGTGAGTAAGAAAGGAGGTGGTGAAAGAAAATGGAATGGGAAATGATTTGGCAGTGGTGGTTTCACTCCCAAGAACAAAAAGGCAAGGGTGGATGACCAGAAGGTGGTGACAGCAAGTACTGGGATGAGGATGTGTAATAAGTCTGGGAAGGAGCATGAGGGGGGAATGTAAGTGGGGATCGAACATCTGTTTCAAGTGAAAAAAAGCAGGGCATATGGCAAAGGATTGTGGGGTGATGAGGTGCTATAACTATGGAGAAACAGGTCATATGAGTCAGGAGTGCAAGAAGCCAAGGGCTAAAAACTTTGGGGAAGGAAGGGGATTGAGAGGAGAAGGAGGGGCAGAGGGCTAAAGCCAGGGCATTCACTATGAACCGGGAGGAGGCTAGGGTGGACCCGACGTTATGTCAGGCACATTCCTAGTAAACCAAACTTGTGCCTCTATGCTTTTTGATTCTGGTGCTAGTAGGAGTTTTATATCTGCTGCCTTCTATGATAAGTTGCTCGTTAGGAGTAGAAGGATTGATGAGTCCTTTGATGTAGAAACTTCCACTGGTAAGTCTACCAGGATTTCTGATATGGTAGAGGATTGTGACATAGAGTTGGAAGGCCATAGGTTCTCTGCTAGGTGTTCGTAATGCCCTTAGGCGGATTTGATGTAGTCTTAGGGATGGATTGGCTAGAACCTATGAGGCAAATATCGTGTGTCGCAAGAAGATGATTCGATTGACCTCGCCGAGGGAGCTTGGTGACGATTTATGGCGATAGAGTTTGCATGGTCCCGAAATTAATTTCGATGGTGGTGGCTGAGAAGTGTATGAGACGTGGATGTGATGCCTATCTAGCCTACGTGAAGGATGTGGATATGTCAGTACCACGATTGACGGATGTACCGGTCGTGTGTGACTTCCCAGATGTGTTCCCAAAGGATCTATCAGGTGTGCCACCTGACCGCGAGATCGAGTTCCAGATCGATCTGATACCTGGTGCCCAACCTGTTGCTAAGGCGCCGTATCACCTAGCTCCCTCCGAGATGAAGAATTGATGACTCAGCTACAAGAATTGTTAGATAAGGGGTTCATTCGACCGAGTATCTCTCCATGGGGGCTCCTGTCTTGTTTGTGAAGAAGAAGGACTGTAGCATGAGGATGTACAGCGACTACGTTAGCTAAACAAGTGAGATGTGAAGAACGGTATCCGTTATCGAGGATTGATGACTTGTTCGATCAGCTCCAAGGTGCCAATTGGTTCTTGAGGATAGACCTTAATCTGGCTACATCAGCTAAGGGTGAAAGAGCAAGATAATCCTAAGACAGCTTTTCGTACGCGTTATGGACACTACGAATCCTCGTGATATGCTTTAGTTTAACCAACGTGCCAGCTGCTTTTATGGACATGATGAATCAGGTGTGTCGGCCAATGTGGATAAATCAGTGATTGTGTTCATTGATGATATCTTAATTTATTCAAAGAGCGAGGAGGAACATGCCGGTCACATTCGAAAGGTACTGGAAACGCTTAGAAGGGAGAAGCTGTACGCACAAGTTCCCCAAATGCGTGTTCTGTGCAGGAGGTTAGTTTTTGGTCAGCTGGTCAACCCGGAAGGGATCATGATGATAGACCCAGCAAAGGTGAGGAGGTGATGCAATGAAGTCTCCAAAGACGCCATCCGAGATTCGTAGTTTCTTGGGTTTGGCGGGCTATTATAGAAGGTTCTTCAAGCTTCTCCAAGATAGCTTACCATTGACAAAGCTGACCCGTAAGGATGTGAAGTTCGTATGGGGTCTAGAGCAGGAGAATGCTTTTGAAGAGCTAAAGACGAGACTGACTCAAGCTCTGTCTTGACGTTGCCAAAGAGAGCGAAGGCCTGGTGGTCTATTCGGATGCTTCTTATTCGGGATTGGGTTGCGTGTTGATGCAACGGGGGAGAGAGTAATAGTCTATGCGTCCCGACAGTTGAAGATCCATGAGGCTAACTACCCTACTCATGATTTGAGTTGGCGGCTGTGGTCTTTTCATTGAAGATTTGGAGCACTACTTGTACGGGACGAAGTGCACTATCTACATTGGCCATAAGAGTTTAAAGTACTTCTTCGAGCAAAAGGATTTGAACATGAGGCAAAGGAGATGGTTGGAACTATCAAGGATTATGATTGCGAGATCCACTACCATCC
Organism: Flaveria sonorensis; assembly: GCA_025506505.1. Lineage (NCBI taxonomy): Eukaryota > Viridiplantae > Streptophyta > Magnoliopsida > Asterales > Asteraceae > Flaveria > Flaveria sonorensis. The sequence goes on along the minus strand of JACCIY010001358.1, from coordinate 41,155 downwards.
GGCAAGGCCAATGTGGTGGCGGATGCCCTTAGCTGAAAGGATAAACTGAGCCGATCCGGGTGAAGGCTTATCAGTTGATTATGACCTTTGATGTGATGAAGCAGGTCAAAGAATTTCAGGACGAAGCGCTGAAAGAAGATCAGATTAACTCTGAAAGGATGAAAGGTCTAGTAGTCGAGTGGGGGAGAACACCCTTGGAGTCAGGACCGATCAGGGCAGATATGGATTTCTCGTTTTGGGGATCTACATAGGAAGATCATGGATGAGGCTCATTAAGACTCGATACTCAATCATCCCTATGCTACAAAAATGTATCAAGATTGAATAAGCATATTGGTAGCCGGGAATGAAGCGCGACGTAGCGGAGTATGTGAGTAAGTGCCTTACTTGTCTACAAGTGAAAGCGGAGCATCAGAAGCCGTACGGGAAGATTTAACCTTTGGACATTCCCTAGTGGAAGTGGGAGCACATCACCATGGACTTCATTACGAAGTCCATAAGTTGTATTCATCTGAAAGATTAGCAGATCTGTTATCAAAGAGATTATGACTTGTCATGGTGTACCGACTCTATTGTGTCTGACTGTGGCACTCGGTTTACATCCAAGTTTTGGAAGAGATTTCATGATGCAATGGGGACGAGGTTACATATCAGTACGGCTTACCATCCTCAGACAGATGGTCAGTCGGAGAGAACCATTTAGATGCTAGAAGATATGCTTTGGGCATGCATCATTGATTTTGATGGAAATTAGGGCGAACACTTACTGTTAGCCGAGTTCTCATATACAACTGTTATCATGCCAGTATTAGTATGCCTCCTTATGAGATGCTAATGGTAGAAGGTGTAGGACGCCCGTATGTTGGGGCGATATCGGGCAGAAGGAGTTAGGGAGTATGGAGGTGATCGAGGTTACGACCAAAAAGTTGGAAAGATCAGGCCTTATGAAGGAAGCGAAGGATAGACAGAAGTCGTATGCCAATAAGAGGCGTTAGACCGATCGAATTCAAGGTGGGTATAGAGTTATGTTGAAGATCTCGCCTTGGAAAGGGATCATTCGGTTTAGGAAGCGAGGAAAGCTAAGCCGAGGATATAAGGCCTTTCGAATCATTGCTCGAGTAGGAAAGGTAGCTTACAAGTTAGAGCTATCTGATGAGTTAAGTGGAATCATCCAACGTTCCATGTATTTACAGAGGAAGTGCTTAGCCGACGAGGATATGATCGTGCCACTCGATGATATCGAGGTGGACGAATGGCTCAATTATGTGGAGCAACCGGTGGCCATCACCGATAGAAGGAAAAAAGATTAAGGAATAAAGTGTTTCCACTTGTGCGAGTGGAGACACAGAATGTGGTCCGAATCGACATGGGAGCCGAGGAAGATATGAGATAGCACTATCCGTAGCTATTCGAGGACTGACAGGTTTCGAGGACGAAACCTAAATAAGGAGGGTGGATGTACGACGGTGAAAATTTCAAAGAAAGAAGGCAGAATGAAGTCTCGCGCGAAGAGAACTTCTAGCGCGAGAACCTCACGCGAGAGATGGACCTGGGTATAAATAGCTGAGAACACCAGTCTGACTCTATTTTCGCACGAGAAGTGCTACTGTTAGAGAGAGAAAGTGGCTGCGTAAAGAGAGAAAGTGAAGAATCCAAGTTGTTTAAGGGTATATAACTCGTGTAGTAATCAGTTATGTACTAAGAATGGATATGATGAATATAACGCATGATTATGTAGTTTTCGCTTGGTGAAGGCTTCGGGAAGGTTGCATTTGTGCTAGAACCTCAAGAGGTGAGTTTCTAGTCCCCTTTTACGCAAGTTATGCTTTGGGGCTATTATGCATACTAAAACGTTTGAAAATGCTTGTTTATGCTTGAGTTGATGTTCTTATGATGTTAAGCATGTTAGAACAGCCTTAGACGCGATAAGTTATGACTGGCGGGAAAAACTCGTAGTTTTCGCGCGAGTAGTTAAGTTGTACTTTATGAAATTTGAATCTGCAAAGTTCTCGCGCGAAAGGGGATAGTTCTCGCGCGACAGGTAGTTCTTGCACGATAAGAAGTTTTCACGCGATATGTATATTTTCGTGCGACATGAAGTTTTTGCGCAACTTGTAGTTCTCACGCGATAGTGATGATTTGAGGTGTAGGATTTGAATGTGGTAAGGTTCTCGCGTGAAAGGCTAGTTCTCGCGCGAGATGATGTTGATGTATGGTTAAGTTTTTGCATGGCTTGCTGTTTTATGTGTGATGTTATCTTTTTATGATAAACGGTTTTCAAAACGTTATGTATTATGATATGACTTTGCGTGGTATGATATATATATGTATGTAAAGTATTATTTAATGAAAGTGAAAGATAACGATGATAAAAAGTGGAACGTAATGAATGAATGAAAGTCTTACAAGCAAAATGAATAGAGGTGCACAACCATGTTGTCGTTAGCTCAACTGAGGTACGGCTTAGCTAGCCCATGAGGATGCGCTTCAGGGGTCCAATCCTTGAGATTGACCAAATGAGATGGGGTCACTGTCGCTTTACCCCGGTACTGTGTCAGTTTTGTGCACAATATTTGGGGGTTATTTATAAGCCTAGGCACAGTACCAGCTTCGTGCATAATGTTGGGGGTTTAGCATATGGCAGGACCTATATGAAAGTGAAATATGTTAATGAATGAATGTACGAAAAAGAACGATGATGAAAGATAATAAACGATTATTATCAAGATGTATGTATGATGTATGATCAAGTACGAAAGTAAAGGAAATATTTTAACGAAAAGTAAAGTATTTTATTATAAAACTAGAACTCCTTCAGCATTGCTGACTTTTGTATGCATAATAGTTGGCAAGTATTGTTGATGCTGAGGAGGTGTAGGCCTGGTTGCATAAGCTACTGGGGATGATTCGAATCTAGCATCCATATTTTTGAGAATGTTATTGTATTAATACAGTTTTTGGACGTAAATGAAATGATGTGATGATTTGACACGATTTAATTTATTAATGAAAAGTTATATTTCCGCTACAAAATGATGTGTTTTAAATGTTTTATGCGATGATTGACCGACTGTAAGCATCTCGGGAACGGGGCCTTACATGAAGGTAACCCGGGCATTTAACCAGTGATGGTAATAGTTTTGTTCAAGAAAAACCAAGTGAAACTAATGCGGATATGTTAAGTCATCCGCATTGTCTCCAAGATGAAAAACAAATGCGTATAACCATGTCTCCATAAAGCACCAAGGCAGAAAACTTATTCGGACAAATTTTCGTTCTTTCGCATTTCCCAATGCGGATAAGTTTTGTTCATCCGCATTTCCTTAATGTGGATGGCATGGTCAATGCAGATGACAGTGTTGTGTATTTGTACCAAAAATAAAACAAGTGCAAGAAGAACCACCAGAATCTTCACAACCTCCACCACCATCAAACCCTTGAAGTACATAGGCTGTATAATCCTTAGGGGGAGTATTGTTGGACCCTGAAAGGATCATACATGCCAATTCAAGAGGTGGTTAAAGGTTGTTCTGGTTGGAAGAAACTACAAGTCAAAGAATTAATGCGGGTGAAGAAAACAGAAGAAAAAGACAAGTATCGGTGTTCGCATTTGTCAGTGCGGATGAGCAAGAACAAATATGGCCGAGTATTTGTTCATCCGCATTTACTAATGCGGATAAGCAAAATCAAATATGCTGAGTATTTGGTCATCCCCATTTACTAATGCGGATAAGCAAAATCAAATACGCCTGACTATTTGTTCATCCGCATTTACTAATACGGATAAGCAAAATCAAAAGCTGCTAAGTGCTTGTTCTTCTGCATTAGTCAATGCGGATGACATACTTAATGCGGATGTTCAACAGAAGAACTGCGGATCATTATTTTATACTTAGACTAGTATTCTGATGTATAGTTGTCAGCGTAGTTTAGTCATTTTGTACAGACATTGTATCTGCCTATAAATAGAATAGTATACACTATAAATTATGAGTGTCTTTTTAGTGCTACAAGCTTTTTACTACAAACCCTAGCACACTTTGTATTTTGTTCATCAGTATCAATATACAAAACATTTATTAGTATTTTCAGCATTTATGATCTTTGATTCTGTATTTCCGCTACACGATCATTGCCTCAATCATCATATTCGATCCTAGTTGAGTCACATAAACTCCGATTCAGATTCGGACCCGGTCAATTAGTATTAAAGTTTATAAATAATGGATAAACGTCATATCAATGAAATTTTTTTAATAAATAAACATTATCGAAAATATGAATAACTAGTAACACGTTTACGGTTGTAGCGCATTAAACCACGAAAAAAGCTAATGTTCTCAATAGTTTATGGAAGTTTGAAACTACACTAACGTGGTGAAATGGATAAAGATGAGCGTACGAATACTAACGTGTTTGAAACTCTATAATGAATAATAAAAATGTGTGTATTCCTAAAAGGGTGAAACTCAAAAGAAGCAACACAGTTAAAAAAATAATGTAATAAAGAAACAAAGCTGTTAATAAAATAACATAATAAAGGAACAAAACCGGTAACAATGGTAATATTAAATTAAAAAAGGGATGCATTGTCGAGAGACCATTAATAATATTCAAAACACTATATAAAGTAATTAATCCGTTAAAAAATAACGTCTAAACGTACATAAAAAGAAACAGAAAGTTATGTGACACAAAGGGAAATAAAGAAAAACAATTTTATGAAATGAATTGTTGAACAAAGAATTGTAAAAGAAAGTTAATAGAAATAAAGTCAACTAGGAAAACAAGAATGCAGTAAGAATCGAACCTTGATTGGTTACATATATGACAACAATGAAAGGCAACTTCTTTCATTTACATTTACATAATTACATCTAATGTGAGGTTATTCTACAAAGTGTATTTTTGCTATAAAGTATGAGAAGACACAATTAGGCTAAAAAAATCACAAAAAAATTATATCTCACAAACTAAATCGAATTTCAAAAAAGTACTTCGGAGTTTATGTTCCTCTCGTCGTCCTCTTTTAGAAAAAAATAAAAAAAATTTCATTGTGTCTTTTATGACACAATGACGTCATTGTATCTTTCATAAATGACACAATAAAAACACGTTATTTTTTTTAATTTTTTTATTTTTCGTTTATTTTTTTCTTAGTGAGTACGGCTAGGGAACAAAAGCTCGGAATTACTTTTTTGAAGTTCGATTTAAATTGTGAGATATAATTTTTTGTTACTTTTTTGACTCATTGTGTCTTCTCACACTTTATAGCAAAAATACATTTTGTATTTGAACCTCTTTTTTACATCTATATTAATTCATATGATGTTGAACAGTAATAATAATAATAATTTAATAGTAATTGTTTAATAATTGTTTATTTAAATAATATATGATAATAATAATCATTTAATAGTAAATGTTTAATAAAATTATTTTAATTAATGTATATGTAATAGTTGTTTTTCATTGGAGTGGGATATAATCACGGTCTAGTTCGGTCGAGATGTTTTAATACATTATTTTAATTAATGTATATGTAATATATTGCTAAATTTATTATAATAATAATAATAAAACAATAATAATTTTTTTGATTTGACTATTAAATAATAATATTTAATAATTTGTTTATTGAATATATATTGAACGTTCTAACTGATTAACTTTGACACATTCACATCTAACACGTTTAAAAACATTTTAAAATGTCAATTTAACATCATTTGATTTCTAAAGTTTTGGGTTTACGTGTCGGGTAAAATGCATACTTGTATATACGTTTTAATATGATCTATGTTTCCATGTTTGCTTGCGTTTTGAAGTAATTTTTTTTTAAAATGAGTGGGGTCACATATAAAACGTCTTTATTCGATGGTGTAAATCTGTATTACTCTACATTTTAACTTAATATTATTTTTGCAACGAATCGAGACGACCGTGAACTATATTTTATCACGCCGCATTGTGCCCAATTTTTGTACGTTTCAACATAATTTTATTTGGAAAAGAGTTGGGTCAAATATAACATGTTCTTGTTCAATGACATAAATTTGAGTTAGTTTAAGGTTCGACGTAAAGTTAGTCCGGAGACAAGTTGAGTCGATCGTTAGTCTATACCGTTATAACGTCATCTACAATGTTGCCGCAATGTGTTGTCGCATTTGTGTTTTGATATTTGCGATCGTGGTGGAATTCTTCGTTCAACGAAAAGGTCGAGAAAACCTAGTTACTCCTGTATTAATGCAAGTGTAGTTGAACAGTTAAAATAACAATATTAAATTAATAATAATAATATATTTATTAATGGAATTATAATAATAGTTAAATAATAATAATATTTGTTTATTGAATTATATTTGTTTATTAAATTCAAATTTTGAATGATCAGTTTAAACGTGTCACTTTAACCCCCTTAAGTTTTTAAAGTTTCGGGCTTATCTCTGTACAACTTTTGCTCAAAAAAACTAATTTCTTACGTTCATAATTTTAGGTATGAGTCGGGTCAAATTGTTTTTGTGCATATTTTTATATATGTTTTGAGATGATCTGCATTTCAATGTTCATCATATCTATGGTTTGACGTAAGTTTTATCTGAAAATGAGTCGGGTAAAATATAGAACGTTTTCTACTCTACGTTTCAACATAAATTTATTTCTGAAACGAGTTGGAATGATCGTAATCTATGTTTTTTATATACGTTTTAACTTGGAAAAAATTGGGTCAGGTATAATACGTTTCGTTCAACGGTATAAATTTAAGTTATTTTAATGTTCGACATGAATTTAGTTCGGTAACAATTGTAATCGATTGTTAGTCTATACTTTATTTCGCTACGTACGATCCCACCGTAACAGGCGTGCGGTAAACAACTAGTGAAATAAATACATAAGAAATGAAGACAGGAGTAATAAATTAAAGAAAAAATTTGAAGTGCTCTGGAACGGTCTGGCCGACCCGGTCGAAGGAAAATGGTGCAACTAAACCCTAGAATGACTCACACACACACACGAAATGCATAGAACTGTGAGACGAGCTATTATAATCGGAAATTGCTTCGCCGGAGCCGAGAATCAGTGTTATGGATTGATTCGAGCATTAGGCCTCTCTCATCGCCATTCTTTGTATGTAAGGGTTTATCATTCAGTGTCTATTATCTCTTCTGTTCTTGAGACCTATCAAAATCTCATTTTCACTTCTCATCTCAGGACGAGCTTCTGCGTTATCGATATTCATATGCATCTAATGAATTTGATCATTTGGAATGTTTTTGTTTGATATTCATAATTGAATCGTTATCAAATACGTCATCATCATATGTTTAACACTTAATATGCTGTTTGTTCTTATTGTTTGAACAGCGTGTTTGTAGGCCAAAAGAGGGGATCAATAAGTGGCTTAAATGGCTCCCTGTTTCTACACACAAAAGATTAGATCGATTAAGAATGCAACTCTTTGATCCACAGTCCATAGCTTCTGGTAGCACATTCTATTCTTGTCTCAGAAGTTTGTTATTTATCTGTAAATAACACTCGGTAACAGACTCATGACATGTGAAACTATTTCCATTTGTATCATTAAGTTTCTATCAATGAATGTTGCGATATATGAAATTGCAGGGAAACCAAACTGATGTCTATCTTGCTGTTTATGGTGATGCAGGTCGATCTGATATCTTGGAAGCTGATGCCGAGCTAATTGCAACTCATGCTAGTGAGACGTTTGAGAAGTATGCTTTGCTTCTTTTTCATTACGGTTCTACCAAATGTTATTGTCATTAAATGACATATTTAACATCCCTAGCCCAGTTGATTGTATTTTTTTATTGATCCAAGTTGTAGATATCTGTTTCTTTTTATCTTAGAGATGGTCCATTATTGGTGGTTGCATCTGGCCGGGATACTATATCTGTTGCAAGTTCAATTAAAGGGTTAGCTCCGGACCAAGTGTTCACAATACAGGTTTGAGTGGGAACCATTAATTATTTTTTTTTTGATCCTCCTTGATACTTATTTTGTGCAGGGTTTGATCCGACACATAGTTTAATGAAATTTTTGACTGATAATTACATATCAAAGTGGCCCCTTAATAAATTGTTGACCAAGATCAATGTCACTGGTATCATGTAGTGATTATTAACGAAGTCATATATACATGGGATAGATTTTTACTGCAAACGTAATTGCTTTCCTGTTATAGAACAATTATAAATGTTAAGTATTGGTTATCATGCTATAGTCTGAACTTTCAACATATCATAATAACGAACAACGTTTAATTGTTCTATGATGGTTGTAGATACAACACCCGCGGTCCCATTTGAGTAGGTTTGATTTGGTGATTACCCCCCGTCATGATTATTATTCACGGACTCCCGAAGGAAAAAAACAAATTCCTCGGTTTCTTCATGGGTGGATTACTCCTCGTCAACCTCCTCGAAGAAATGTGGTGGGTAACAAGTTTCCTTGGTTTTTCTCATCTGGGTAACAGGCCTAGGTTCGGACTCAGCCTTAAGCCCATTAATGTACATCTAATGTTTATTACTTGGGGTGGCAAGTAAGCTGTGCAGTTAACGGGTGAAATCACTTAATTAGTAAGGTTGGTTTGGGTGCACAAACACTTTTAATTCTTATCTTTTGAGTTAATAAATCTTAATGCGTTGAGTGTGATTATAAACTTATCATAAGAATAACAACTTATTTTTTTCATCAAACGATGTGGAATGACCTTTGACTTGTTTTTCTTATGTTAAATGTTTTATCTTAACACATTTGACTATTAGAGATGGAGCAAATCCCAAATCAACCTATTTGTAAGTGAAAGGAGAAAATTACCATTTTTAAATATTACATGATGCAAGTACAAACAAATATATATGGTATTTTAAGTGCAAATATACTTATGCAGCTGGTTCTATATACATTCCTAGGTCCTAACACTTGGCGCCCTTCATCAAGTTGATTCAGATGCACTACAGTGTGCAGCCTCAGCCTGGCATGATGAGCTGGCATCATTGTGCAAACCCTTGCTTGTGGTCAACATAGGAGGACCTATTCGTGAGTGTATTTCCATATTTATTGTGTTCCAAAAATTTTCTTTTTTTTAAGAGTTGTCACAATGTGTGATATGAAGCTGTTTTTTTAATAAAAATATGACTAATAGTTTATGGAAGTTAATTGTTATTTTTTGGAAGTTTTACCTTACTAATAGAAAAGTATCACGAACCCTAAATAACTTATTAAAGTCTTATAACTTTGGTCATTTTTGTAGTTGCGTAGATAACATGCATTGCCAACCTTGGTTTTATAAGGCGTGAGGTTTACTGAGGCGATAGTGTCCCGAGACAGGGCGCAAGGCGTAAAAGCACATTGCTTTTAATGCATGAGATACGCTATAGTAATAAAAAGTAAAATTATATTTCATTATTTCTCACAGGTTTCTAGCACCTCACACCTAAAAAAGCTATATGTATCCTACATGTATATGAGATGTGCTTCATACTTGCGCCTCAATCAATGTTGTAAAAATCGGCCTAGGCGGCCAATTAATCAGGGATTAAATCGGTAGTCGGCCCATTATCTTGTCGATTTAAGCTAATCGGTACAAAAATCGGTAATCGGTCCTAGGCGGCAATAATCGGTAGTAATCGAAGCAATTTTCCTAGGCGGTCAAAGTTGGTCAACTCAAATATTTGTGCTTTTTAATAGGGTGTTTTGTGTTAAAAATATCCGAATCCGAGAATCCGATCGAAAATCCGAAAATCCGAACCCAAAATATCTGAAATTTTGGATATATCCGAAAATTCGGATTCGGATTCGGATATTGATTTTCAAAAGTTTCGGATATTCGGATATCCGTTTATCTGAAAACTAAAATAAAAAAATTTAATTTTTTAAATTTTAAACATATTTTTATATTAGGTTGAGATTTTTCAGTGTATATTGGGACTTTTTGTGATATGAGTTGGTATTTTACATAATTTTTATCATATATCTAATTATTGTTAAAAAGTAAAAATAAAATAAAAATAAAAAATGAATTTAGGATATTCGAATCATTATCCGTATCCGAAATTTCGGATTACGAATATGGATAGTGATTTCTATCTAAAAATTTCAGATATCCGACTTTGAACGCCCCTACTTTTTAACCTATAATTCTGACCCATATACTCAATTCTAAACCTAGCCGACATTGACAACCCATCGACCAGCCCCTAAAAGTCGTCCTCTACCTGCGACCAGCCTCCACATTAACTTATAGATCTGACCTATTTACTTAATTTTAAACTATTTGATTTTTGAAGTATTTGAACTACTATGTTTTGAACTATTTGATCTTTGAAGTACTTGATTGTTATTTTTGTTTTTAATTATTTATGTTTGAACTTTGAAGTATACTAATCTTAACTATCTATATAATTTATAAAAAATACATATAAAATATCCAAACCTATTAATCCCTATTTAGTACCTCGTCGTCCGACTAGCACCTAGCGATTTTTACACACGCGCCTCAATAGAGTTTTTCTGCGCCTCGAGCGCTGTAGGCGTGCTTTCTATACACCTTGTACATCGAACAATCAAAATCCCACACCCTTGTGCTTGGTGCGCCTCGCACCTAGGTGTGCTTTTTAAAACTCTCTTGGCTACACACAAATTACTGATTACTACCTCTTTGAACGGTAGAAGCATATCCAAACACCATCTCCTGCAGCCTGTACCTACTGTTGTTTACACACTTTAACTATTTTATCACATTATCGGTTTGTACCGCACATCCAAGCATCCCATATATTTATTCTTCTTTGCAACAGAAATTAATATGCTAAAAATGACCTCACAAGTAATGTTCCGCTTGTAATCTAACCAGTCTTCTGAATTAACACGGATTGTATTATAGGCCACTGCAGATATGGTGCTGACCTGGCATGGCAGTTAACAGCATCATTAATGAATGTTCTCCCAACTTGTGGGAGCATTAGGATTTCATTTTCTAGACGAACCCCCCTGCAGGTATGGACTGTTTCTTGTATTAGTTAAATCATAATCAAATGAATAACAAGAAGTATTCTTCTAAAGTTTTAGCCAACAGGTGTCTGAGATATTGGTAAGGGAATTTCATAACCATCCTAAGGTGTATATATGGGATGGCCAAGGTACCCACCCCTCTCATCTCTAATGATTTTCATTATTAATTTCCAAACTATAGTGGTTGTGATTTTTAACCATCACAAGGGTCGTGTGTTTATTTTAACAAGTGAAAGAGGTAAAATATTAGTGAGAACTAGTGAAAAAGGATATGGGTCAAAGGTTGCCTTATTTGTATTTTTAACGCATAAAATTGTTAAATATTTCTTTTCAAAGAATAAGTCAGTAATAGTATTCTGAAAATGTAGTCTTCTAATAATATTAAAATATTTTAGACATAAACTGTTTCAGGACAAACTGACACGGTACACACCAAAATAGCTTCTTTTGATCTGTTGCCCAACCCACTTATTTTGCCACTTCCATCAAACTAGAATATAAGATATTGATTGATATGGTGAATTAATGATCCTATATAGATCCAAATAAGCCAGGCATGGTCAATGCACCGATTGTATTATTCACATCTTTTTTGTTATACAAATAATTAATGTGTTAATAAAATTATAAAAACTATCATATCAAATAATATCAAGGGTTATCAAAATAAAAGAACCCAACATGCTTTCACCAACAATATGGTCAAGTCCCTAAAGTATCCCAATGGTTAATTCAATATATTTTGTTTAAAAAGATGGTGAACTTTATTCTGCGAGTCGTAAAATGATACTTTACCTCTCAAAATTTTATTTGTTTTATTTAAAAATTGAGGTATTAAAAACTGCATTCTAAACTTGGAGGACACAACCTACCACAAAATCACTTCATCATATTTTAGTGTAAATATATATATGTTTCTAAGAAAGAAAAACAACCCTAATAGCCAATTTGTTTAGATATCAGTTTAGGAGTTTTTACAAATGTAAATTAATACTTTAGGTGACTTTCAAGCTTTTCGACCATTTGATCTGTTTCGTTTTTTATAAGCCATTGAATTTGATCATTTGGCTCAATAATGATAATTGCTAAAAAAAACTTTATGCATTTTAATTAATGGGTACACACCTCTACTTCAATGCTATACTGTATGCACGTAAGTAGCATTGCTGCCTTTTATTCATGTGTGCCCATGCTCACTTTATCCTAAATATAGAAATAGAATGCAATGACTATAACCTAAACAGAAGATGAATCAAATCAATTTTAAACCAAATAAACTTTTAAATCTCATTACATAGTTCTAATTCATGCTCCTAAATACTAACCTATAATGACACAAACAAGGGATACAATAACTATTAAGTATTGTACCTTTGAATGTCTGTGTTTTGGGATAATAAGCATTGCCGGATGCATTCTTTATAGAAGATGTGACCTAGTTGTGACTTGTATAATCACCGTCATTAAAACACATCATTCACAATACAACATCAATAGATAACAAATAGGTTTCTATTAGTAGTCAAAGACACCGCCTAGGTGCACAGAACAACATACTAGCTTGTGTTCAAATCTCCAGCTTAATTTCTTCATATAATTTACGAAAACAATATATTTGCCAATATATTTTACATTTACGTCTTTAGTTGTTAGTCCAATTATGGAATGTAAATGTTCTACTTGTTTAGAAGACAAGGCCTGTTTGGGTTTCCTTCATAAAAGAAATGATTCAAAGCAAAACAAAGTAGACATTGAAAATTAAGTTGAATAAATTTTCAATATACATAAAAATTCATACAAACCAACCTACTAACTCACATAAAAAATCTAAGAATTCATCGGAGCAATGAGTATAGTTTTGGAAGATGACGAAGCAAACCTGCATACAACTGGACGATGTCGTTGTTGTCTTGTTGGTATTGTCTTCTCTCCGATACCGCCGTCTTGCTGTTATTACCATTTTCCATCTTCTTTTCCAACCTTAGCCCTTAAAATCAATAATGTTTTCAAGATTCAACCAATGAAAAGAACAAGATAATTAAACATGTACCCGCTTTCAGTTTCAGCCTCTCCATATCATTAGGGATACAAGTATTGAGCACATCAGGCTATCAACAAGAAATGCAATAAAAAAGGCCTCAACTATGCACATCAGGCTATCAACAAGAAATGCAATAAAAAAGGCCTCAACTATGTCGCTTTAGTGAACACTATAAATCACAATAGTATTATTCTATTGAGTATGGTATGAGAATAATGGTTGAAGATGGGATTTTTGAGTATTTGTTGATTGAGATAGGTTGTTTTATTCTTGGACTTTTGATTGTCCGATCTGTAGAATGCATGGAATTAATTTGATGCTAATGTTGATCAGCTTAAACTTTGAGTTAATTGGGCTTCATCAATGAGCCTTAGATCAATTGGTTTGGGAGGAGACATCCTATGGCTTTGGCAAGGGTTTTACCACAGTGAGCCTTTGGGTGGTGGGTTTTCTTGGAATGGTGGGCGGGCCGGGTCATCGGGGTTTTCTATGTTCGCGGGTATGAGTGGCCTTTCGCCATTGGGTTTACCTCGGTGACCGGGCTTAAAAATATTTGTTGGCTGTTGAAAAAAAATTGGGCTTCAGCTTACGCCCCACAACACCACCTTTAGGGCCATTGTCGATCACTTTTTTGTTCTTTGAAGTACCCTCATTAGCAGGAACTTAAACTGAATGTGAAACTTTATAGCCATTAATATCTTCACAAATTCATTCACATCCAAATTTGATGATTCAACTCCATTCGAGTTATCTTGACCCACCACATTGTTGTCCACACCATGGCCATCTTCCCCGTGAACTCATTGCTAGAATCGAAAAACATCGCAATTCTATTCCCATCAATAAGAAACACAAAATCAATTTCAATTTTAATGCAACCTACATAAATTAATCCAGAACCCATATCGTTCTTACAAAACAATTCTAAACCCTAAAATCAACTACCACCTGTCTTACAAACAACCATGAAATTACAATCTTACTCGTATGTTTTGTATTATATAGTAGTAAAGATAAAGATAAGACCTCTCTCTTAGAAGATCTCATATGGTCAATTACAATTATGAGATCTAGATCTAGATTGAATATGTTGTTTATATGTTGTTATTATAATGAATTCGTTATACGGAATCTCATGAATATGATATTTATAATGATGATTTCATAAAAAACAATGATGAACAATAAAAGGTGTTTCTGTTGATGCGGAATCTCATGTTGATGCGGAATCTCATGAATCTGATATGTCACAGTCAGTTAATCATAAAGTTGCTTATACAAGTAATGAAATCATCCATTCATTCATACCTATTTGTAGGCAAGACTAAAATACGAAAGACAGTGAGAATAATGTCCTCATGATTACATAATAATTCTCTAAGTAAAATAAAAAATTTGCTCGACTTTACTCGCATCTTGACTTTGTTCATCCACACTTGATCGTTTACTCGTTCATAATATTAGTTGATTACTCGAACGAGATTTTGATTTACCGCTCTTGAAATAATTAGTATTTCAAAACTAAATGTGAAATATTAACTCACTCACATCTAACTAATTGTTCATTTACATCATAGGGGTGAGGGTTGGGTGTAGTGGTAATTAGGTAGGAGTTAAAGTGGTGTGCTCACCCCAACCAAAAGTTGTGAGTTCGAGTTTTCGTGGGAACAACTTTTAGATTATCTAGGTGTTATCTATTCTATCCTAGTTATTCTAGGAGTTGTTATTAGAAAAAAAATCTACGTCATAAATGTACATCCGCATCACCCACTAGGTAGCCAAAGTTTTCAAATTAATTAAATGAACCAATCATACACATGATAAATGGCCACTATGAATTAATGTAACTGTTATCACATTAATTCAAATAGAACCTCAATATGTACATTAATATGAGAGGTATGTTTAGATAAAATAAGGACCAATCAAAATCAACATTAATGATCGAAAGAATGTGATTCATCATCAATTAATTAAACATGAAATAACTTGTGTTAGTATTCATGCAAATAAACTTTCGTTTCTCAAAATACATGCATGATCATATCATCATACATGACGATCCACTATCTAGTCTTTGTCCAATCACAATTTAAATTAGTAGCCGGATGAATTTTGTGATTGGATGATCAATTCTAAAACATCATGTCCATGCATATCTAATGTTTATAACATCCTCATTGAACATAATATTATCCGCATCCATAATTAATTCCGTAATTAATTCAATCGCATCACCTTATACCCATTCACATTGGCTACTAAACCACCGTATTGAACATTCTTTTCATTTGCATTGTAGCAAATAACATTCGTATTGAAGCATAATCATTAGTATTGCAACATAAGTCGATCACATTGCATATCAATGTATCCACATAATACTTTTACTTCATCCGCATTGATAGATATATATATATATACACACACACTTAGCCATATGAGATTTATATATATATATATATACTTAGCCATATGAGATGATGACAAACCAAATAAGTTGATGATGCGACTTTGACCGCGAGTTGACTTTGTCTTATGGTCACGAGTTGACTTTGATTTTAGATAAATGATTTTTGGCAATCATTTTTAATAAACTCAACAATACTCCTCCTAAGATGCTACTACCAAAAACCTAAACTATTATGTAATCTTCCCTTTTTGATAGCATGAGAATCTTTGTCAGCAACGAGATTTTCTACATTATTGCTGAAATAGAATGTGAAGACTTTTCTTGACGAACAATGCTCCCCCTCAACTAATGCTTTATAAGGCCAAGAGAATTTGTGTATGAGATACCAAAAAGAGGATTCATTGCTCTCATCAAACTAGGCTAGATCTTTACATTTTGAATAATCTGAAACATCCTTAATTCTAAAGCAGCTTGTTGAACATATACAACTTCTTACAATGTTAGAAAATCAACAAACACACACATGAGTGTGCAATTGATCATTTGAAAAAGACTTTATCCTATTTGGCATAAGGTATTGCTTGGATTTACCACTCCCACATCAATAACACATGAAAATCTTGCCAAAAACTAAAAAATATGATAAAATTGACAATTTTTGTAACTTTTTGAAATTTTCAATGTTTTTGATATTCTTGATATATGATAATTACATAAATGAATCTAATACATGTAATGAGATTATGATAAACCAAATTCTCCCACATAAATAAAATTAAGGATATAATAGACATAAACATAGAGTAGAGATGATTTGAGTATATATTTGTCCATATTAAACTCAAGCATTGATTTTATTTTCTGTGATGTTTATCTTATTTTAGGTATATTTGAATATGACAAATGAAGACCACACACATAGAAGCATTGAAAGACCAACCATCCTCATGAAATGGATGATAGTACTTATTCACAACTTACATGGCTAGGTTATCTAGAATATAATTTCTCATTTGCTTTAAATGACATAGGATTAATATATAGTATCAAAGTATTGTATTGAATTATGTGAACCAAAATGAATACATAGGAGGCTATATACATAAAACGATGGAAAAAATATATCTTGACAAAGAATAACAATTTAAAGACATTAAATAAAATAATTCAAATGGTTTGACCAATTTTTTTATTGGTCATAATACACCCCCGCAAGTTTGAGGATCCATCGGATACTCCAATATTGGAATGAAGACAAATGAAGGAGTCGTGACTGAGTGGCTTTGTTAGGCATCTATAAGCTGATCGGATGAGTTAATGTGAAGAACCTTTAACGAATCGTCTACAATATTTTCACGAACAAAATGATAGCCTAAGGCAACATGTTTCATCCATGAATGAATTACTAGATTGGCACAAGAGTAGGTGGCACTCGTATTGTCACAGAACAGTGTAGGAGAAGACAAGTGTGTAACACCAAGATCTATAAGTAAATGTTGGACCCATGAGATTTCAGCCGTAGTATTAGCTAAGGCTGTGTACTCCACCTCTATGGAAGAGCGAGAGACTAATTTTTGGCGTGTTAATCGCCATGAGATAATGTTTGAGCCCAAATAAAGGATATAAGCAGTGGTTGAGTGACCACTAGTTGAGACTCCACCTCAATCAAATTTTGAGAATGCTTTGAGGTCAAGTGAGAATACACGCCTAAGATATAGACCATGATAAATTATGCCTTTTAAGTATCGAAGAACCCGTTTTAATGCCTGTCAATGAAGTTGGGATGGGGAGAGCATAAATGTGAGAGCATTCATAACAAAAGAGATATATGGTCTCATGAAAGCCAAATATTGCAAAGGGCCCACTAGCTTCCAGTATGGTGTGGGATCAACACTTAGGGACCCGTCCATGGGGTGAGAATAGTTGAAGAGTTTAGAGGAGTAACCACCTCTTTTGCACCATCCATATTAAACTAGGTTGAAATTTCTTAGAATATGTCGATGTTTGGAGAGAAAAAGACCATGTCGGGTAGGAATAACTTGAATGCCAAAAAGTGATGTAGAGGATCTAAGTATTTGATGAGAAACCATTTGCCTAAAGAATGAAAGAGTTGATTTAGAAAATCATTATTGTTGCTCGTAAGGACAATGTCATCAACATAAACCATAAAGAAACACAAGATGTTGGCATGGTTGTAGATAAATAGAGAGGCATCAGCCCTTGACTTCCTAAAATTACAAATGTTAAGGAAGGATGTGAGTTCCATATACCACACCCTCAATGCTTGTTTAAGGCCATAGAAAGACTTTTACATATATGGGTTGGGAATAGGGATGAATGAAGAGGATAACTCGAATAGTGTTTAGTTTTGTAATAGGACTAAATGTGTTAAAATGGTCCTTCTATTATTGGTTGGACAACACTAGACTCATAACCATCAATAAATGACATGGCATAATGTGTCATCTTTATTTCCTCGTCTTGGTTAGCCATGTCTTTTTCAGACGGTGTTCCTTCCAAAACTTCTTCTTTGATGATTGTTGTTGTTTGTCATGGTCTTTCGCGTAACCTTTGACGGAAAAGTTGGTCGGGTTCCGAAAGAGGCGAAACAAGTTCAGGACAAGACGAGTTGGACATACACTAACTTAGGAAAGCATATACTAACTATGGCTTAGAATGAATCAGGCAAATATACCTAACTAACTAACTAAGGCAAACTAACTTAAACTAATCTAACTTACATCCATTAGGATTATGAGATGCTCGTCGAACCAATTCCTAAGTTCCATTTGCATGAAAGCATTGAAGTCTTGATCCATGGCATGTCGCTATTTGGGATCGTTGAGAGCTTGAGTGTGAGTGTGAGTGTTTAGTTTAATAGTGGATAGAATGGGATGAAGTTGATGAAAGAAGAGTTGAAGTATTTTAGGTTTTGTTTTTTATTTGTTGTGGCTAAAGGGATGTGGGAGTAGGAGTAGAACTACCATCACTAGATCAGAGCTAGTTAAGGAGAAACAAGGGCTGGTGGAAGTTGAAATAGGAGGGTATGGTTGAGTTTGTGATGTGGAAGGTAGGGTATGTGGAGTAGATGGCTATAAAGAGTAAGGAAAAGCATCTAACAATGATGAAGTGGGTTGAGGGGTAGGGGTTGGAGGATGAGATGGCGATACTAGAGGGGTTTGTTATGACAGGAATAAGTAAGGGGGAAGGTGGAAATTGGTAAATGTTGGTTTGGCAACGGGTTAAATAGGGGGTTTGGGATTTGTTGTTGTAAGACAAGAGGGTAGGGGTCATATTAGATAAGGATATGGTTAATGGATCGGCTGATGATGAGGAGTGTAAGAGATAAGTGGTTAGTAAAGTTTAGAGGAAATCATGGGTAGTGGGTAAGGTGAGGGAGGAGGAAGAATGAGAAGGGAAGTGAGACTCAATAAACTGAACATAACGAGAGTGGTATAAGCGATGAGTGGTAGGGTCAAAACATTTGTAAGCTGATTTTGAGGTAGAGTAACCAAGGAAGAGACATGGACTTGACCATAGTTGGAGCTTGGAGTTATTGTAAGGCCTTAGTCATGGATAACAGAGACAACCAAATGGTTTGAGTTTCTTGTAGTTTGGGGTTTAGTTATAGAGATGCTGAAATGGACTTTGAATATTAAGTATGGGCGGGGAAGTATATTGATAAGATAGATTATTGTTTGGAAGGCGTGAGACCAAAAAGTAAGTGCCAGTCTAGTATAATAAAGAAGAGCAAGTCTTGTCTCAACATGTGCCAATGCCTTCGTTCAACGACACCATTTTTTTTAGGAGTATGTGATGGGGTGGTGAAGTCAGAGATTCCATGAGCTTTTAGGAATGATATAAGGCGTTGGTATTCTCCATAATTGTTAGTGAAGATGGACACAAGTGGTGTTTGAAAGAACTTCTCAACAAGAAGTTTGAATTGGGGAAATAGTATGGCAACATCGGATTTCCTTTTGAGAGGGTAAAGCGAAATATACTTCGAGTAATAATCTATAAAAAGGACAGTAAGTGAAATTGTCAATGCAAGTTTGAAATGACCCCATACATTCGAATATATTAATAGAAATGGTTTTGTAACAAGAAATGAATTTGGGTCAAAAGGTAGCTTGTGGCTTTTATTGATTAAACAAGAAGGCAATGCATACAAATCAGAAACTTGCTTAGGACTAAGACCTAGGTTTGAGACAAGAGACTTAAATACTTTGATGGATGAATGGCCTAATTTATGATGCCATGCAAGCAGATAGGCTTTGGTGATGGAATTAAGTCGTAATATGGATGGGAGGTTGGCATAGTAGATATATTCAAGATTCTCTCCTTACATAAGACACGCCCTCATGCAAAGATCCTTTATAAAGAAATGAGATGGAAAAGTTTAACAGACACCCGATTAGTCTTGCAAAGTTTAGCAACAAATATAGGTTTCGATGTAAATTAGGAACACATAACACATTTGGTAAAGATAATGTTTTGAGTGATGTGTTAATGTGTTTAATTCCCAAGTGAGATATCTTCAAACCTTTTCCATCACCAAGTATGATTTCATCAGGTCCGTATTTAGAGATATTATGAAGTGTAGACTGATTAGAGGTGACAAGATGTGAGGTGCCACTATCGAATAACCAAGTCGAAGAAACAGGAGTTGATCTAGATGTTGTGACATTTGCTATAGAAGCTGTTGAATTAGGGTTACTAATGGTGATGTTGTTTTCTCTCAGAAACTTGGATAGTTTTCAGCAGTCCCGATTCTGATGTCCTGGTATATTACATAATCGGAAGAAGTTATTAGAGTGATTCTGCCTGCCTCCATGTGACTAAGGTATTGTCAAAGATGAATGACTTATTCCTCTAAAAAATGAAGGGTGGAATATTCTAATATTCATCAAAGAAATCCAAGTTAAGAGGCTCCTTCAAGGAGTCTAAATTTAGATAAAGAATTAATCTATTGCATACATGTGGAAGAAACCACCCCGAGGAATGTTGTTTGAGGTACATATTTTGTTTGAAGTGTGGAAAAGCAGGTCATACTAGCACCTAGTGTCCTAGTCCAATATTGTTATAATGGCAATCAGCCTAGACATCTTAAAATTCGTTACTCATAGCTACAAAGAAGCGAAGGAAATAGAATGTACCCTAACCACTATGAATAGTTGGAGGAGAAAAGAAGGAGAATCAAGTAACGCATGTGGAAGAGCCTTTTAGATCATAACTAAAGAGTCCAAGGTGACATCTGATGTAGTGACATGTACTTTTCTAATAAACACTTTTCTCGTATAATGTATTATTTGATTATGGATCAAGTTATTCCTTTGTATTTATGGACTTTAGTAGATATTTTACTTTCCCTACTATTAAGTTGATCAATCCCTTAGTAGTAGAAATTATAGATAGTAAAACTATAATAGTGTGTGATATCTATCCAAATTGTCGTCTCGAGCTAGAAGGAGAAGTGTAAGGCCCCGTTCCCGGGACACTTACAGCTGGTCAATCATTGCGCATAAAACATAAAACATATATTTAGGCGTACTAAAACAACGCAGCGGAATAATTTAAAATACAACATTCATAATCGTTACAAAATAATACAACATTCATAATCGTTACAAAATATTGTTTGTTCGCATTACAATGCAAAACGTCATAATTTAAACAATGGATGCCATCCGAAAAACGCCAAGTAACTGCCCTGTGCCATCCTCAGCAACATTACCTGCCAACTAGAAACACATAAAAGTCAGCGTTGCTGAGTGAGTTCTAGTTTTATAAATAAAATACTTTTCGTTTACAACCATTCTTTCTTTACTTTCATACGCGATCATACAACATACGTACACATAGATAATATTATTATTATCTTCCATCATCATTCGTTGACTTCCGTTCATTCATCATCGTACGTCAACTTTATCATTCGTTATCTTCCTTACCGTACTATACGTACATTCATTAACTTCCGGTGACATGTACTGTACCCCGAACATTGTGCACGAAGCTGACCCTAGGGCCTGGGACAAGTACCCTCATCATTATCATTCATCTTTCATTCCGGACCAATGCCATGTGCTATACCCTGAACATTGTGCACGAAGCTGGTTACTGGGCCTGAGGTCTATCATACATCTCGAACATTATGCACGAAGCTGACTCCAGTACCTAGGGCAAGCGGCAAGGGTCCCATACATATGGTCAATCAAAAAGATAGACCCCTAGTGTGCATCCTTCTGGGGTAGCTAACCCGCACACAGTTGAGCTAACACCCTTCATTGGGTGTGAACCTCCATACATTGCTTGCAAGACTTTTCATTACATCATTCATTAATGCATGCATTCTTTCATTCTTTACGTTCCCCTTTTCATTCATCATTGCTTTCCGCTTTACGTTACATAATACTTTTCGTTCATTTCATACACATAACACGTAAGTCATGGAATAACACATAACAGGAACATAAGATCAACATAACACATTCATACATAGCATCACATAAACGTCACATACCCCATCACACATCATCATACATTCATCATAAAAACATAACTGACCCACCGCGGGACAGCGGGGGTTCGGGGGCGGCAGCCCCTGACAGCGGGGTCCTAGGGGCAGCAGCCCCTAGTGGGGTCCAAGGGGCAACACCCCTGGCTGGGGCCGGGCTGCCAGGTCAGCGTGAAATTTTTTTATTTTTAAACATTTATATGGCACATTTCCTAATGGAAAATCGATCTTCCTGTTAAAACCTTTTAAATTCTTGGACATTTAAAACATATATTCAGTATGCATTTCCAGCCCCAAACAAGTTTAAAACCTTTAAAATAGGGGATCTAGAACTCACCTGGACTCAGTGAGTAGCTTCTCAATCTAGCTTTCTAAGCAAGGGTCGCACTACACAGCCTGCAGATAAGTTAACACTCAAAGGGGTTAATTTTTGCCTAATTTCGCTACTAATTTCGCTGCATGATCAGTTCGCCACCAGTTTCGCTGCTAGTTTCGCCAGCAGTTTCGCTGCCACCTTCGCTGGCAGTTTCGCTGGCATCTTCGCTGCCAGTTTCACTGCCAGTTTCGCCCAACTTTCGTTGAAAATTCAAGTCTGCGAGACTACCTGCGAAACTATAGTTTCGCAGGAATATCCATAGTTTCGCTGGACGACTACATAATTTCGTTGGATGAACACCCAGTTTCGTAAAACGGGGCTGAAATTACGAACCAACCCACTTTTGACCCAAAACTTCAATCTTTTACACCTAAAACCTTGGTTTATCACCCAAGAAGCTATATCTAAGCTTCTTACAAGTTTTCTTACACAAAAACGTGAGTTTGGGCGATTCTTTGCCACTTTCAAAAACCCCAAACCCTAAAATCCGGGTTTGCCCTTAAAGAATCGGTTAAACGATGTTTCTTACCTGGATTCTTGGTCTTTTCTTGTTGTTTGGATGTCCACAAACACCGATCTTCAATCTCTTGATCAACCGAGCCTTGGATCACCACTTTCTCTCCACTTTCTCTCTCTACACTCTCTCTCTAAAAGTTGGGTGTTGAGTTGCAAATGAGAGTGGCTCTTGCTGATCCGTTTATATGTACTGGGCATTCCCGAGACCTTAAACTCGCTGAACACATAACCCGCGAGGTCTACTCGGTCCATAATCCATTTCCCGCTTATTTTCTTTAAATAATCCCAGCTAAGCCCATTATTATTAACTGGCTCGTTTCGACTTTATTCCGGGCGTTACAAGTCAACCCCTCTTATTTAGGTTTGGTCCTCGAAACCTGTTATTCCTCGAATAGACGTGGGTAATGTTGCTCATTTCTTCTTCAGTCTCCCACGTAGACTCAGATCCCTTCCTGTGCTTCCACTGTACTCGTACAAGTGGAACCACTTTATTCCTTAGCCTCTTCTCCTTGCGATCGATGATCGTCACTGGTTGCTCCACATAATTGAGTCGTTCATCCACTTCAATATCCTCCAGTGGCACCACCATATCTTCATTTGCTAAGCACTTTCTCAAGTGAGATACATGAAATGTCGGATGAATTCCACTTAACTCACTGGGCAATTCCAACCAATAGACCACATCTCCTACTCAAGCCATGATTCGAAAAGGCCCTATATACCTCGGGCTCAACTTGCCCCGCTTCCTAAACCAAATTATGCCCTTCCAAGGGGAGACTTCCAGCATAACTCTATCTCCCACCTTCAACTCAATCGGTCTACGTCTCTTGTCAGCAGACGACTTCTGCCTGTCTTTAGCTACCTTCATAAAGGCTTTGATCTTTTCGAGTTTCTCAGTCGTAGCCTCGATCACCTTAATACTTCCCAGTTCTTTCTGACCAATATCACCCCAACAAACGGGGTGTCCTACATCTCCTACCGTATAGTATCTCATAAGGAGGTATACCAATGTTGGCATGATAACTGTTATTGTATGAGAATTCCGCTAATGGTAAGTGGTCATCCCAACTACCTCCAAAATCAATGACGCAAGCCCGAAGCATATCCTCAAGCGTCTGAATGGTCTTTTCTGACTGACCATTTGTCTGGGGATGATAAGCCGTGCTGATATGTAACCTCGTTCCCATCGCATTATGAAATCTCTTCCAGAACTTGGATGTAAACCGAGTGTCACGATCAGACACAATAGACACCGGTACACCATGGCGACTTACGATCTCCTTGATGAATAGATTCGCGAGTCTCTCAGAGGAATATGTCTCTCGGATCGGTAGGAAGTGAGCACTTTTCGTCAGACGATCTACTATCATGCATATGGCATCATACCCTCTCGCGGTACGTGGTAGATTCGTAATGAAATCCATGGTGATATGCACCCACTTCCACTCGGGTATATCCAACGGTTGGATCTTTATGTACGGCTTCTGATGCTCTGCCTTCACTTGCAAGCAAGTAAGGCACTAACTCACGTACTCCACTACGTCACGCTTCATACCCGGCCACCAAAATCTTTCTTCATGTCTTGATACATTTCCGTGGCACCGGGATGAATGGAGTATCGAGTCTTATGAGCTTCGTCCATGATCTTCCCACGTAGATCCACATAACGAGGAATCCACATTCGTCCGAATCGGGTTTTAACACCGAGAGTGTTTTCTCTTAACTCCGCGACCATACCTCTCATCTTTTCAGAGTTAAGATGATCTTCTTTCAACGCCTCATCTTGAAACTCCTTGACCTGCTTCATTACATCTGAGGTCATAACCAATTGATAAGCCTTCACCCTGATTGGTTCAGGCCTCTCCTTTCGGCTAAGGGCATCCGCCACCATGTTGGCTTTGCCCGGATAGTAATGGATTTCACAATCATAATCCTTTATCAGTTCCAACCATCTCCTTTGCCTTATGTTCAAATCCTTCTGCTCGAAGAAGTACTTCAAGCTCTTGTGGTCGGTGAAAATGGTGCACTTCGTCCCATACAGGTAGTGCCTCCAAATTTTAATGCAAAGACCACAGCTGCTAGCTCCAAATCATGAGTAGGGTAATTGACCTCATGAACTTTCAATTGTCGGGATGCATATGCTATAACCTTTCCTCGCTGCTTCAACACACAACCCAACCCCGAGTAAGAAGCATCTGAATAAACCACCAAATCCTCGCTTCCTTCGGGTAATGATAAGACAGGAGCCTGAGTCAACCTTGCTTTTAACTCCTCAAAAGCACTCTCTTGATCTTGACCCCAAACAAACTTCACGTCTTTGCTGGTCAACTTAGTCAGCGGAGAAGCTATCTTGGAGAAGTCTTGGATGAACCTTCTATAATAGCCCACCAACCCCAAGTAACTACGGATCTCGGATGGCGTCTTTGGAGACTTCCATTGCATCACCGCCTCCACCTTTGCCGGGTCCACCCTAATCCCCTCGGGATTTACCACGTGACCCAAGAACTGAACTTCGCGCAACCAAAATGCACACTTGGAGAACTTAGCATAGAACTTCTCCATTCTCAACGTCTCTAACACCTCTCGAATGTGACCGGATGCTCCGCCTCATTCTTTGAATAAATCAGGATATCATCAATAAACACAATCACTGAATTATCCAACATTGGCCGACACACTCGATTCATTAGGTTGATAAAAGCAGCTGGTGCGTTGGTCAAACCAAAAGACATAACGAGAAACTCGTAGTGTCCATAACGCGTACGAAAAGATGTTTTAGGAATATCTTGTTCCTTCACTTTCAACTGATGGTAGCCATATCGAAGTTCTATCCTTGAGAACCAACTGGCACCTTGGAGCTGATCAAACAAGTCATCAATCCTCGGTAACGGATACCGGTTCTTCACCGTCAGCTTATTCAACTCACGGTGGTCAATACATATCCTCATGCTATGGTCCTTCTTCTTCATGAACAAGACCGGAGCACCTCATGGTGAGATACTCGGTCTAATGAACCCCTTATCAAGCAACTCTTGCAGTTGCTCCATCAATTCCTTCAGCTCAGAGGGGGCTAACCGATACGGCGCCTTAGCAATAGGTTGGGCACTGGGTATCAGATCGATCTGGAACTCAATCTCAAAGTCTAGCGGCACACCTGGTAAATCTTCTGGGAACACGTCTGGGAAGTCACACACAACCGGTACATCAGACAGTTGTGGTGTTGGCGTATCAACATCCTTTACGTAGGCCAAGTAGGCACTACATCCACGCCTCATACACCTTCCCGCCACTGCCATTGAAAATGAACTTCGGAATCGTAGTAACTCGATCACCGTAAATCGTCACCGAACTCCCATCAGGCGCTATCAGTCGAATCATCTTCTTGTGACATACGATATTCGCCTCGTAGGCCGCTAACCAGTCCATTCCCAGGACTACATCGAACCCGCCTAAGGTCATCACAAATAGCCTAGCAGGAAACTTATGACCTTCTAATTCTACATCACAACCTTCTATCATCTCAGAAATCCTGGTAGACTTACCTATGGCAGTTTCTACATCAAAGGGCTCCTCAATACTCCTACTCCTAATGGGCAACTTAGCACAAAAGGCAGCAGAAATGAAACTCTTACTAGCACCAGAATCAAATAACACTAAGGCAAGAGTTTGGTTTACTAGGAACGTACCTGACACAACATCGGGGTCTGTCCTAGCCTCCTCCTGGGTCATCGTGAACGCTCTGGCGCTTGCCCTCTGCCCCTCAGTCCTGATTTTCTGCCCTGCCCCAGAACTCTCAGCCCTTGGCTTCTTGCATTCTCGACTCATGTGGCCCTTTCCACCACAGTTGAAACACCTTGTCGCCTTGCACTCTCTTGCCATGTGGCCAGGCTTTCCACACTTGAAGCACACGTTCAATCCCCACCTACACTCCCCGGTGTGCTCCTTCCCACACTTGCCACACCTCTTCGACTCCGCACCGGATGTGACCACACGCTGGTCATCCACCCGTGCATTCTTGTTGTTTGCCGGGGCACCACCCCAACCAAACCTCTTCCCATTCCAGTTTCGGTCACCACCGCCTTTCTTGCTCACCTCAGCCACCGCCACTTCCCTTTCGTCATACAGCCTTCCCGCCAGATCGACCACCGAACTGAATGTACTTGGTCGAGCAATGATCATATGCCTACGAATATCCGCCTGCAAGCCCTGAATATACCTCTTGATCTTTCGCGACAGAGGTGTCACCTGATCCAGCACCAGTCGTGCCATCTCGTTAAACTTGGTGGTGTATTGCTGATGCATCATGGTTCCCGCCTCCAGCTACAGGAATTCCTTTTCTACCTTGTCGAGCTCCCTATGAGGACAAAACTCCTCGATCACCAGCTTCTTCAACTCTAGCCACCTCATCCTTCTAATTGCCCTACTACCCTCGGCTTGGACAATATTGTCCCACCAGCACAGAGTCGAGTCCACAAATGAATGAGTGGCAAACTTCACCTTCTGATCCTCCCGGCACTCGCTGATATCAAGTACAACTTCCATCTCTCTCACCCACCGGTGAGCAGCAGCAGCAGTGCCATTTCCGTCAAAAGTCGGGGGCTTGCATCTTTGAAATGCCCCATAGTTACAGCCTCGTGCTGCCTCTGGCACAGGCTCTTCTTCTTCTTCTTCCTCATCAGTAGAGACAACCGTCTCAGTCCCCGGTTGCTCCCTTACTCCCAAGGACCTATTCCTCTCTTTCCTTTCTCCTTCCCTTACGGCTTTGATCACTTCGGTCACCACAGACGGTAAGATCGCCTGCATGACCTGATGAACCTCCTCTATAATAGCCTCCTTCACCGAGGCCCTTAAGTTAGCACTCTCATCACCGCCCTCTGGATGAGGGTTCTCGGGCTCTTCATGAGCCACCTCTTCAGCTCTAGGCCTTCCTCTCGTGACCCGCGGTCCAACACCACGTCCACCACGACCTCCACCTCGAGAAACCTTTGAAGATCTACCACCGGCCATCCTCTAACACGCTATAAGATTCAAACACTAACACGGTCATTCAAGGTAATAGCTCAGTTTATGCAAGTGTAGTAAGTCCCTAATTACAGTGGCCAGTTGTGATTAGCCACTTACTTTACTCTTCATACCCCAAGCATTTCCTATCCTGACTACATCAGTATCTAAATCTACTAAGAAGCACATAAGCCACATAACATGCGTACATAATACCGGTTAACATTAAGAAAATACCTGATGGCACGTAGCTACTCGGACTTGCATCCCTTCCCTTTGTCCTATTTTCAGTTTAAGTTTAGGTTTCTTTTGAAAATTTTAACCCGTTTCACTTAAACTTTGGCTCTGATACCAACTTGTAAGGCCCCGTTCCAGGGACGCTTACAGCTGGTCAATCATTGCACATAAAACACAAAACATATATTTAGGCGTACTAAAACAACGCAGCGGAATAATTTAAAATCATTTCATTCATTGCTTTTGCAAAATAATACAACATTCATAATCATTACAAAATATTGTTTGTTCGCATTACAATGCAAAAACGTCATAATTTAAACAATGGATGCCATCCGAAAAACGCCAAGTAACTGCCCCGTGCCATCCTCAGCAACATTACCTACCAACTGGAAACACATAAAAGTCAGCGTTGCTGAGTGAGTTCTAGTCTTATAAATAAAATACTTTTCTTTCGTTTACAACCATTCTTTCTTTACTTTCATACGCGATCATACAACATACGTACACATAGATAATA
>JACCIY010001358.1:0-7500 GCA_025506505.1 Flaveria sonorensis | reverse complement strand
GATTAGCTGTCTGCTGTGAATGTTGAATTACTTGTCCGCTGTGCCTTGGATGTTGTCCGCTGTGAACACTTAGTGTTTGCTTTGTTGTTGTCTGCTGTGGAGTGTGCATCGGCTGTGGATTGTTTAATATTGATACAGAACATCCGAATGCCTTAAGAAATCCAATGAAAGGTTTTCTTTTAAACATTAATTCATATGGAGTTTTGGTATATTCTTTAATTATTTTGTTCTGTTTGAATGTAGCAAGCTGTGTTGATTGCTTCACCCCAAAAGGATATGGGCGATAGAGAGTCAGCTAGCATAGATCTAGTAGCTTCTATCAATGTTCTGTTTCTTCGTTCAGCAACTCCATTCTGCTGAAGAGTCCTTGCCACACTGAATTGATGATTTATTCCTTTCTTTGCACAAAAGGAAGAAATAATATCATTCTTAAATTTAGTACCATTATCATTTCTTAAAGTTTTTACTTTAAGGTCCAGTTGATTTTCAAGTTTAGCGATAAATGATTTGATGATTTTTTCCGTTTCTGACTTGTGTAATAGAAAGAAAACCCAAGTGAATCTGGAGTAATCATCTACTATAACAAGGCTGTATTGCTTCTTTCCTATGCTTAATATGTTTGTAGGGCCAAAAAGATCCATGTGAAGCAATTAGAGTGGTGTGTTGTTAGAGTTTACCAATTTTGACTTATGAGACACTCAATGTTGTTTGCCTTTCAGACATGCAGTGCAGTGGTCTGTACAGAAGAATTCTTTTGTGGTAAACCTATTACTAGTCAATTGTTACTAGTTGATTCATTCTATTAAAATTTGAGTGTCCCAACCATCTATGCCATAAGTGGGAAACATCTTCTAATGCTTTTGATAGTAAATAAGTTTCAGGGGTTGATGTTGAAACAGTGTTCATATCAACAATGTATGTGTTGTTTTGACTGGGAGTTTTCAAAAGGATATAGTCTTCAGGTATTTGAAAACCCATCTTGAGGATATAGCAATTGTTGGAGTCAAATAGGGTGGCATATCCTTTATCACAAATTTGGGATACATTGAGAAGATTAAACTGGAGTTTGGAGCAGTAATTGACATTTCCAAAACTGATCAACCCATTAGATACTGTTCCTTCTCAAGTTATCTTTCCACCTGTCTTGTCACCTCCAAATGCTATGTTTCCTCCATGTTTGCTCTTGAAATCCCAAAGGAGGGAATAGTTGCAAGTCATATGTCGGGAGCATCCACTATCAACATACCATATGTTGTTAGTCCTTCTTTGTTGCACCCAAGCCAAGATGGTCTTGGGTTTTCCATCTTTTCCCATAATATAAATTTCTTCTAAGGTAGCATTGTCTGCTGGCTTAGGAATTCTAGGTACACTAGATTTCCTTGCATGTTTTTAGCTTTGTCGGGAGAAGTGCTTTGAGCTCTCCTCCTTTGAGTGCTAATGTCTGATTGGTGTCTGTTTTGAGACTTATGTCTCTTGTTTTTATGTTTAAAGTTGCCATAAAAAGTTTTGTCATTGTTTAAAACAACTTTTGTGTGAGGAGTTTGTCTTGGTACCCTCTCTTGTTCTTATTAGGAACAACTATCTGCTACTCACTTGATTTCTAAACTTGAGGTTGTTTGTTTTGCTTCTTGTTTTTCTTATGAAAAAGCAATTGGCTGTACTATGATTGATTCTTTCTCAAATTGAACAGTAGTTGTGAAAATGACATGTTTCTATACTATGATTTTTCATATCATAGTATTTACAGTACTTACCATATTTGCACTTTCCTATGGTGTGGGTGTATTGATCACACCACTGACATTAAGGCGAATTTGCAGTACTTTGTTTGTTGAAAACTTTTGATTTTATGTTTGACCTTAATGGAATATCAAAAGTTACAGTTGGTTGTTTTGGCTAAATGGGGGATTTTCCTTTCCCTTTGTTTGTTCTGTTGGGAGAGACAATGAAAGATTCAGCCTTTCTTCCACTGGAGCATATATCAAAAACTTTTGTCTGCTTTGATTGTTTTGTGTTGTACCAACCACACTTGAAACTGTGTTAGTTTCAGTAATTTATTGATCTGACTCATCATATAGTAGATCTTCATCATCTTCATCTGATGTGTGAACAACAAATTCATTGTTTTCCCCTTGATAGAAATATGTTGATTTTATTTGTGGTGGTGCTTGACTTTTAACAAATTTTATCAGAGGTGATTTTGATATTAATAATGATTTATATGATGATGATGATGGTTTGATGTCATCTGTCCTGTCATGAGGTTCAAGTGATTCCCCATGCTTATTGCTCATTGAGTCAAGTAGTGGGATATAATTATCACTATAAGGTGGGTTAACCTTATTTTATCCCAAACCTGAAGGGTCTTTGAATGCCCTTTGTTGAGCAAGAAGTTTTTCGAACTTCATATTGCTCACCTGAAACTTTTGAAGTTTCACTTAGTTTCAGCTTGTAGTGTTTTTGACTGAGTAAAAGATTCAGAGAGTTGCTCATCTTGAGCTGCTAGTGTTAGTTTTTCAGACAACAGTTTGTCCAAATTATTTTTTAGTGACAGAATTTTAATCTCATATTGTTTTTGTTCTGATTTTAAACTGTCATTCAAAATGTTTGCTTCAATAACTTTCTTGGAAAGTTAGTCTACATGTTCTTTGCATCTTGTGACTTCGTCAATGCATGCTTGAGAATAGAGATTATCCTTTACCTCTTTCGGGATTTCAGCACTTTTATCCTCTACATGTGCCATGAGGGCATGGTCAGGAGATTGTATCTCTGCTTCATACATACTCCAGTCACACTTACTATCCTGTTTGATTATCATTGCAGAGGACTTGGAGTATTGATTGGGGCTGTACTGTGTGATTTGTGCTGGTGTCGGTGCAGATGGAGTACTAATGGGAGGTGGAATATGTCTATTTGTATGGTAACTACTTGAAGTTTATAGTTGCTGGTTGGTTCTGTCAGCCTTGGGTTATTGATATTCTCTTGAGAAGTGACCATAGAGCTGGCAGTTGTAACATCTCACTTTGGTTTATCAAAACCAATCTTTGTTTTCTTGTACATGCTCAACCCCATATTCATTTGCAGAAACTTCTTTGATTTGTATGCTATCATTGCCCTTGAACACTGAAGATCCATTTCTTCAACCATGTCAGGAGGTAATTCATCCAAATCTTGCTGGATGATTTGTGATGGTGTGTGATTTGCACCCAAATAAGCTTCAAAGCTTGTGGAGAAGGCTGCAAAAGCTGACTTCTATGCCTCACTTTACAGAATATTTATGAGAGCATCCATGGGTTTCTCAAACTTATGTATGTTTTATGGCTTTGTGTTATGTTATTTGCTAGAGCTGGAAGCATGTGTGTGTTGTTTGCTCTGAGGTGTTGCTTCATGTGAAGCATGAACACCAGTCTTCTTGGACTTCTATTTGTTTTGTGGTGATTCTGGAGTAGAAAAGAATGAAGTTTCACTTGAATCAAGAAACTCATCCTCTTTTCTTCTCTAGTGCATGTTAAGAATGCACTGTCTATTGTTTGTATCTCCTTGAATTTGTATGATTCTACATGTCTGATTGTGCTATTATTCCTAGATCTCTCATCTAACTCTAGTGCCTCTACTTTGGCCACTAGTGCATCCAATGATAATGCTTCTACATCTAGTGATGCTTTTATCAGATAGACTGATTGAGTCCAGCTCTCTGGAAGAGTATGCAATATTTTCTTGTTAATCTCAACAGATTTGTATTTGAGACCATAAACAATCATCTCATTTACCAGCTGAACGAATTTATGGAGCTGTTGTGGTATTGTTTCTCCTTGAACAAGATGGAAAGTTTCATCCTGGGTCCTCAATTTTTCTTCTTGATTTCCCTTATCTCATCACTTCCTTCACACATTGTGTGAAGTACCTTCCACACTTCATTTGCTGTTTTGAAGTTCTCAACTCTAGTCAATATCTCAAACGGGAGAGTCATTGCTAGAATGTTGTAAGCCTTTATGTCTGTTTTGACCTTTTTCAGGTCATCACTAGCTATAATCTTTAATCTAACTGGTTTCTAAATGTTATAATCTAGTCCAAGGTATGTATGGTCCCTCGGTTATGGAAGTCCATAGATTCGGGTCTGAAAAATTATTCAGTTTCTGAACATTATTTTCCATTTTTTGAAGTCAGCTTTGTTCTTCAGTCTAAGTGGTTTGAGACCACCATTTGAACCTGAAATTTCGTCTGACATGATTGTTAAATTTTGAACTTAAAGGTTTAAGTCAAAATTTGTTTGATTATTTAGCTTGATGCTAAATTTTGATTTATCCTAAGGTCACTAGTGGTCATGCGCCTAAGAGTTGCCCAGGCGCCCAAGTACCTCATGCGCCCAAAGCAGGGCTCATGCGCTCAGCAGTTCCCATGCGCCCAGAGTTGCTCATGCGCCTAAGTGTTCATGCGCCCAAGCAGTATTCATGTGCCTGCATAGTGATCAAGCGCCCGCATAGTGCTCATGCACCTAGACTGTTCATCCGCATTTGGTGCTCATGCGCCTAAGATGTTTATCTGCATTTCTTGGTAGACTTAGGAATTTTTGAGATTTGTGAGGTAGGTGGTTGTGCTAAGTTCTGATGTGATGTGATGGTTATGCCTGATGTGCTGTGCATGTTTGTGTGTTGTTGATGATGTTTATGATATGTATGATGTGACTTTACCTATTATGTATGAGTACATACGTAAAGTATTATGTAAAAAAAGTGGAAGATAATGAATGATGAGAATGGAAGTAACGGACGATGAGATCCTTGTCGCGTAACCCGATACTGTGTCAGCTTTCGAGCATGAGTCGAGGGTTTGTTTACAGACCTCGGCACAGTATCAGCTTTCAAGCACGAGTCGGGGGTATTGCATGAGACAGGATGGCATGTGAAAGAGATGAGATCTTGTTGCTCGCCCCAGTACTGTGTCAGCTTTCGAGCACGAGTCGGGGGTGTTGCATACGAGATGGGATCCTTGTCGCGTACCCTGGTACTGTGTCAGCCTTTGGGCACGAGTCGGGGGTTTGTTTACAGGCCCCGGCATAGTATCAGCTTTTGAGCACGAGTCGGGGGTATTGCATGAGACAGGATCTGGATGATGGTAAGAGTTGTAATGAATAATAATGATGAACGATGATGAAGATAATAATAATTATTATCAATGTGTACGTATGATGTTTGATCACGAACGAACGTAAAGGTTATGTTTTAACGAATGTAAAGTATTTTATTTTTAAAACTAGAACTCACTCAGTGTCGCTAACTTTTTGTATGCATAATAGTTGGTAGGTTTTTGTGTTGATGCTGAGGAGGTGCAGGCATGGATGTATAAGCTACTGGGAGCGTTTTGAGGCTGGCATTCACATTTTGATATGATGTTGTATTTGAAATTTACATGAATGATGTAATGAAATGATATGTTTTAACTTATAAATGAGAAGTTTTTAAATTCCGTTACGATAGTAATCTATCTTTTAAATGTTTTGGTGCGATGATTGACAAACTGTGGGTGTTCCGGAAACGGGGTCTTACAAATTGGTATCAGAGCCAAAGTTTAAGAGAATTGGGTAATTATTTTCAAAAGAACCTAAACTTAAACTGAGAATGGGACCAAAGGAAAGGGATGCCAGTCCTAGTAGCTACATGCCTGCAGGTAAAGGTTTTACGTAAACGTTTTATGTAAGTTAATAAAAAAAGGGGAATTATGTGCGTGTGTTATGTGGTTTATGTGCTTTTGTGTAGATTTAGATACTGATATAGTCAGGATAGGAAATACTTAGGGGATGAAGAGTAAAGTAAGTGGCTAAGCACAACTGGCCACTGTAATTAGGGACTTACAATACTTGACATAATTCGAGCTATTACCTTGAATGACCGTGTGGCGTTTGAATCATGTAGTGTTTAGTGATGGCGTGGTGGTAGATCTTCGAGGCTTCACGAGGTGGAGGTCGGGGTGGATGTGGTGTTAGACCGCGTGTCACGAGGAGCGGAGCTAAGACTGCTGAGACGGCTCCTGAAGAGCCAGAGCTTCGTCACCAGGACGGTGAGGATGAGAGTGCTAATCGGAGAGCCTCAATGAAGGAGGCGGTGGTTGAGGAGGTTCATCAGGTCATGCAGACAATTCTGCCGACTATAGTGACGAGGTTATTAAAGCTGTGAAGGAGGAGATGAGACGAAGGAGGGATGAGAAGAGGAAGACCGCTAGACAAGGAGGCGAGGAAGGAGGTTTAAGGGGAAGGGAGCAACCAGAGACTGATATGGTTGTCTCCAGTGACAAAGGAGGAGGAGGAGGAAGCTGTGTAGGAAAATGTAGGACTGAGGGAACTATGGGGCATTCCAAAGGTGCAGGCCCCTTTCGTTCGATGGAACGGGAATGCTGAGGTAGCTCACCGTGGTTGGTGAGGGAGATGGAGGCGGTACTCGATATCAGTGAGTGCCGAGAGGATCAGAAAGTGAAGTTTTCTCCCACTAATTTGGGGACTCGACCTGTACTGGTGGGACAACATTATCCAAGCCGAGGGTACCAGGGCAATCGGGAGATGAGGTGGAATGAGCTGAAGAGGTTGGTAATTGAGGAGTTTTGCCCTCATAGGGAGCTTGACAAAGTTGAGAGAGAGTTCCTGTAGTTGGAGACGGGAACGATGACGCACCAGCAGCAGTACACAAGAAGTTCAACGAGATGGCAAGGCTATAGTGCCAGATCAGGTGACGCCTGTGTCACGAAAGATCAAGAGGTATATTCAAGGTCTGCCAGCAGATATCCACAGACATCTGATCGCACTCAGCCAGGCACGTTTAGGTCGGGTGGTCGATCTAGTAGGGAGATTGTATGACGAGCGAGAGGCGGGCGGTGGCGATAGTGGATGTGGAGAAAGAGCGGGGCAATGTTAGGAATGGGAATGGAAGGCGGGACAATGATGGTGGATTTGTGTGTGGTTGGAGTTAAAACGATGAGGGTTGATGATCGGAAAATGAGAACAGTGAGAGAGGAAGTATGCAAGAAGTGTGGTAGAGGCCACGAGGGGGAGTGCAGGTCGGGATCGAACATCTACTTCCAGTATGGGAAAGAGGGCCACAGGGCGAGGGATTGTCACATGGCTAGATGTTACAGAGATGTGGTGGACTGGGCATATGAGCAGAGACTACAAGAAGTCAAGGGTAGAGAGCTCGGTGCAAGAAAAAGGGATGAAAAGGAGGAGCAGAGAATGAAGGGTAGAGCATTCGCTATGATCGGGAAGAGGCCAGAGTGGACTTCGACATGACATCAGGTATGTTTCTAGTAAATTAAATTTGCGTATATGTACTGTGATTGTGGTA
Source organism: Flaveria sonorensis (assembly GCA_025506505.1). Taxonomy (NCBI): domain Eukaryota; kingdom Viridiplantae; phylum Streptophyta; class Magnoliopsida; order Asterales; family Asteraceae; genus Flaveria; species Flaveria sonorensis. The sequence goes on along the minus strand of JACCIY010001358.1, from coordinate 169 downwards.
CTAGTAGTAGTTTCATTCCTGCTACCTTCTGTGCTAAGTTGCACGTTAGGGGTTGGAAGATCGAGGAGCCCTTTGATGTAGAAATGCTAATGGTAGTCCACTAGGATACCTGATGCCCTAGAGGATTGTGCGGTACAATTGGGAAGGCACGTGTTTCCTCCTAGACTGT
>JACCIY010001240.1:0-66640 GCA_025506505.1 Flaveria sonorensis | reverse complement strand
TCCTAAGTGCTCAGTACACAGGTTGACCCAAGTGATAGGAAACACAATAACACAATTGAACTAGTTGACCCGTTGGTGACATGTTAAGTTGAGTTATTGTTTAGCCAAATATGGTATCACATTAACCATCATGATTTCATGGATCATCACACCAGACTAGCTTAGGTTATCATACAACATATACAAATTCCTTCAAACCATCATGCTCAAGTTACATATAAATAATTCCAAACTAACAATTCACATTGAGTTTAGTCACGCACAACATGCCATATGAACCACTCACGACTACACATCCTAAATCCTGTCAATCCTACTAAGTAGGGGCCTTAGATTCGCACGTGTGTATGATACTCCCATCACATTCCCAGTAGCAATTCATATAACCAAGACCTCAACATTACATAATCAACTATTACAATTCATCATGACACATAACTTGTACATAACACCATACTTGTACACTTGCATATTTTCAAGAAAACCTAGATTTTTCCAAATATTTATCAACCATCCAATTGACCTAATTAACACATTCCACACATTAGACATCATCAATAAACACTCTAATATGATCCTAACATCATATACATACCAAATTCATAAGATCACATGTTTCATATAAATAAACTTTCCCTTTGGGAAAGAACATCCAAAATCCATACTTTCATCAATTTCAATCCCAAATTCATCAATAACATCCCTAATCTAGTTCATAGCAAATAACAACCCATTTAACATCCATAAATCATCAACACATGAATTCTCATAATCAAAAGTTTCTATTTTGGTCAATATATGAACTATATGATCAAACCATGGAATTCTTGCATAATCATCATAACCAACATTCATATAACATAACTAACAACATATCATCATCAAACAATCATAGAATTCGACTTTTTCTATGAAAAACGAAACTAGGGTTTAACATGGAGTCAAAACTATGAAAAACTTGTTAGAAACTCACCTCAAAGCGTGCAAAGATGAGATTAACACTTGTTAACACCTTGTAATCTCGAATCACACCAAAAATCGATGATTGCTTGAATTGGGAGATCAAAATCGCAAAGGATAGGGGAGGGAGGGTGTTCGGCCGAATGAGGGGTGTTGGGTGGGGGCTAGGGTTTTAATTTTGTTAATTTTAAGTTTAGTGGTAATTACACAATAAACTCCTTTAATTACATTTTACAAAAGTAATATTTTTAGCACTTTTTAACAACTTTTAACTACAAAACACAAGCATTATTAATTAACAATAATAATCATATATTTTCAACTAGCAACAAAACACATGAATAAATATCACACGTTGTCACGTTTATAATGTAAAATTCACAAATAATACATAAAATTCATGAATCACATAATCACAAATTTATAATCAACATTATTAACTAAATTATTATCTGTAACCATGGTTAATTATTATTAGGTCACCAACGTTCAACGACAACTAGTGTGTGCTCACGATCGTATATGCAAGGCTTAACGAAAACTAATGGAGTTTGATAATGGAAAATTACCGGATGTCACATAAATTCTATCAACTAGGTAGCTCTCGTATTTGAAATGTTATTCATTTGCATAAAAGATTGAGAAGGTTTGATGTCGTCGATAAGGTTATCGAATAAAGGAGATTGATCGATAACATTGAGGCCGTTATTTGACCCGACAACACTAAAAAACCCATGCCAGAATCAAAGATCATATGAGGTTGTCGCTCGCCTCAAGTATGATAGTAGGGCCGTGGTGATCACCATAGTGAAACTGCCCTCCAACCGTAAGACACATAGCTATCGAGCATTCAAGGTAAACCATGTCTTTCACCATGCACCTCGTTATGCGCTGAATATCATACATAGTGGGTCTACGCAGATCTATGAGAGTAAGTCACACGATTCTACGAATAGTAGTTAATTAAGGATATATATATATATATATATATATATATATATATATATATATATATAGAATACATATATATACATAATATATATACATATATATAATATATACATATATATATATACATACAATATATATCATATATATATATATACATACATCTATATACATATATATATATATACAATACATATATATATACATATATATATATACATATACATATATACATATATATACATATATATATTACATATATATATATACATATATATAAGTATAATTAAAGATTATAAAAACTATGGAAATATTATATAATTAAAAAAATTCAAGTGAATCACGAACAATTTATTAGACATTTGTAAATACTCGTTCAGCGTGTACGGAGTAACACCGTACGCTAGTTGTCAAGAGCCGCCGTAACATTTTGAACAAGTGGTGAAACCACTATCAGTGGCGGAGCTTGGATATCTTTATAGGGGGCGGTGGCGAAAATAATTTATTTACGAGGGGCGAAACTCGTTATATATGAAAAAATTATATTACCGGACCCAAAAATTTGCACTAACAGAGCCGCTATACCTCTGGCGTCTTCTCTTTGTTGCAAAAACGATATCGTTCCGACAAATCATTTGATATGCATATTATAAAAGCATTCATATAAGGTCTGATTTGAATATGATGAACTTGAGCAATGGCATTAAGTTTGAAAATTAAGAATTAGTAAGACGGGTGCAGTTTTTTGGTGGAACTGAGATCATACTTCTAAAATCATGTAAAACTTATTTCAAAAAACAAAGATTATGTAAGGTCCTTGTTTTGTATTAACAGATTCATATGTTAACTATGGTGTGTATAAATGAAAATTCTTCGTTGGTAGTATTTCTAGGTATGTCTGAATTATTAGATGTGTGAAAAGTTTATCCATGTTAAAAAGTCATTTATAATGTGTAACAAAACTATCAAACTACGATACTTAATTACATTTTACGAATGTATTGATGATTGTAAATGAAAGTTTATTTCATAAAAATAAAATTATATATTGTAATGTTTTAGAGAAAGACTAAATAGTCTCGCCTTGTGTGGTCGTTATAGGTGAATACGACTTGAATGAGACTACTTAAATCAAGTCTTCTTTATTTCTTTGCCGCAAAAACTTTTTATTTAAATAATATTTTATAATTCATTTTAGTATGATAATGAGAGACATTCATGACACTTCTAGTCTTATATCCAGTTGTAAACCCGTATAACCATCATGTATCGGGTATGTCTTATAGTTTACTATCGGGTACATCTTATAGTTTACCATATTTATCTGTTAGATTTCTATACGTTTTTTACTATTTAGTTTTGCATAATTTTATAAAGTAAGGATTTAAAATTAATGGACTAGTTAATTACTCGATTACTAAAGGGTAAAACAAATAAAAAGAATACTTTATGGTAAGGATTCGAGCAAAGGAGCACGTCATTCAGGTAACACCTAATAATAGCATATCCGTCTGATACATATGAGCAACTTTTAAACCAATTCGATACCGGTCTCACACACAAATACATGTCCCATTATATATCCATCCCGAATGTTTCGGTCTCGAGTATATCCTGGTTTGAGTTTTTTTTTTCATTCCTAATATAAACGTGAGGAGAAATTTAAACGTCATACATAAATGATGTATGACACTACAAACATTCTCGAAATGATATTTCATATGCCATATAACAAATTAAATCGACGTCATTTGAATTATTAAAAACATATCATTCTAATACATTTCCAACTATAGGCATAGCACACAACTTATAGTATCAAATTACAACTTGCTCATTTGTTTTACATTTATCAATGTTCGATTGAGCCAACATGCTCCTACAATCTTTATTTAGGTCTTTCTTTCGGGTTATCGAGTGTACAGAAATAAGCAATCTTAAGAACAAGAAGCATTGTTTTCTCGTACCCGTTTCCCAAAAGACTCGGATCGATTGCTTCTTTTGGATCATTCGATGTCACCACTTTTCTTATCCATTTCACCATGTTCATTTCGGTAGTGTGTTGAAAAAACTCATCTGACGGCAGTTTCCCCATAACCATTACTCCTATTAACACCCCAAGCTATAAACGTCACATTTATCAGTAAATTTCAATGTTTGATGATATTCAGGTGCGATGTATCCTAAAGTTCCTGCAACATTGGAACTTGTCATGTGCGTGTCTGCTTCAGGGATGTGTGGCAAGCCAAAATCCGCAATCCGGGCCTCCATGTCATCATCAAGGAGAATGTTAGCGGGCTTCAAGTCTCGGTGGACTATACGTGGGGTGTGGCTCATGTGAAGATACTCGAGCCCAGCTGCGACCCCGATTGCAATCTATGTCTCACAAGCCACGTTAGTTGTCTCGTGCCGGCTTTAACTTGTTGTAAACGTCTTGTAAGCTCCCATTTTTCATGAACTCGTATACAAGGTAATGACACGTGGGCCTCGAAAAGTGGGCGAGTAAAGTAAGAGTTCCGATGACGTATTTGACCGACGGTTTGGATCTCTGATCGAATCTGACGCATCTTTTTGTTGAGCAATTTCGTGTCTTCTGTAGTGAGCTCTCCTACGTCTTTTGCAGGTTGTATGATTCTTTTAATAGCGATTGTCTTGATCTTTCGGCCGCCCGGGATATCGGTTTTGTACACTTGTCCACAACCGCCTCTTCCGATGACTGGAAGTGCAACAACAGCCTCGTCATGATCGAGAACGCGAGTTCCTCCGCCTTGATCGACGGGCTAAAATGGAGAGACCCGATTCGGTCCCTCCATATTTAATAATAATCAAGACCAACTTAACCAACACCGAGAATATATATCGAAAGAATTCCAGCAAGTGAACCGGCAAATAACCCATATACACACCCATGGCTTTCTTCATGTTGCTCTTGTTATGTCTAAGACTTGGGGCTCCCACCGGTGCCGGTTCCGAGCTTGAACCAAACTCCGATCAGAACCATTGTTTCCGCTCCGATTCAATGATTCCGCAAACATATAACGTTTAGGGACATGTTCACCGTTCAATCTCTTCAGCTCCGGCGATGGAGATTCCCACAAACCATTGCCGGAGACGTTGAAGAACATGAGGTTTCGAAACGAACGTAACGCCATCGGCACTTTTCCGGTGAACATATTTCCTCAAGAAACAACCTCTCAAGATTGGGGAAATGCTTCAAGAACCCAACTCGCCGGAGAATTCATTGAACGAAAGATCCAGTGTACGGAGACGGAGAAGTTGAGATATTTCAGCCGGAACTTCGCCGGAAAATCGATTGTTTCGAACATTAATAACTTCAATTTTCCGGCAATCGGAAATCTGAGGTGGGATACTACCAATAGATAATTATCAGGAACTGATAATTCTTTGAGCCCGATAACTGCCCGATCGCCGGCGAGAGAAACCTGTTAGCTGTTGAGTTTTGAAGACGATTGCGATCACTTTAAGGGTTGTGTGATCCGTTTGAAGTTCTTTGGTGGCATAATATTCCGTGAGTTGCAGAGGTTGTACGGGCGGCGGAGGTCGCCGGAGACGCCTAAATCGTCGAGAAGTGTTGAGAGAGCACGGTGGTCGGCGGAGTTGAGGGTCGGTTTAGCGTGAGTTATGAGGTTAGTGTGGAGAAAATAGTAGAAGGAGGTGGGTTATGGTGGCCATTGATGGTGGTTAATGGTGGAGATGATGACCGGAGAATAATACTCACGGTGGCTGATTTTCATACAATGGAACTTGTGTTATTTAATATTGAAAAAATTGGATTTATTAATGTAAATAATTTAAAGAGTTTGGTTATTTGGACACACCTCAATTTTAAATCAACACCCGGGTGTTTTTACGTCACGTATGGGTCCATATGCGACGTATAGGGTGCAAAAACATTCACTGACATCAACCTGTCAGACGAGATGTCATTCCGATGTCGGTGGAGGCATACGTAGCGAATGGGTCCATACGCAGCGTATGCTCTTCAATTTTTTTATCCTTCACACACTTGGGATGCATGAGACACCTATACGCCGCGTATGGGCCCATACGCGAGTATAGATTAAGCCATTTATATTTTATTTGTTATTTTACATATATTTTTTTAAATAAACAAATAAATTTGCATCAACTATATTTATGTTTTGTTTGCAACTTGCTTAACCGACAATTTTAAATCGAATATTTTTAACAAACCGATAAAACATATATAAAATATTCATATTAACTAAACAATCGAGATAACAATACCAAAATTAACATAAAATGATAATATAAATAACAAAGTTTTCAAATACATAACAAAATAAAAGTTACAATGATAGTATAATATAATATAAAAACTACAGCGAGTCTAGGTAATGTCGAGGCGGTGGCAATTCCGGAGGATCAATACCAGCAGCACGTGCTCGCGCAATCTCGAGCTAACGTGCCACTCCATAAGATCCTCAACCGATCGAGCCGACGAACCTGCTGCCGTAATATAGCAACTTCCTGCATAAATGTCTCCATACGTGCAGTAGCCTCATATCTCTGTAAATGTGTCAAGGAAACTATGGCTGAGGTGGCGACTGATGTGCTGGCCGTCGTGCGGCGGATGATCATGCGGGAGATGCTCCTGCTGCTGCTGCGGATCATCAACGCCGACCTGCTGAACAGATGCCGACTGCCAGATCTCCCCGGGTCGAATAGAGATAACCCAAAGCTCGGGCAATCATCGTGATGTAAGTGCCGCCGTACACCGCTCCTCGCTCCTGGCGATGATAATACGAAGCAAAATACTCCGCCAAACATCTCTCCAGGTTGCCCCTGGTTCAATACAAGAAAACAATACAAGAAAACAATACAAGTAAAACAATACCCGACTCTTGCCACGTCCCGTGATGGGTGTGGCGATCATGCGATGTAAGTAACAGATGAGAGGATCTCTAATGCCAGTAACCCTGCCTTTAGTCCTCTAAACGGACCTCCGCAATTCTGAGGCCACCAAGCTCTCAATCTACTCTCCTCATCTCAGTAATACCCTCGGTGAATAGAGGGGTAATAGTCTCTGGCTCAAAGTAAGTCCAGAGAACTACAACGCTCAATGGACATCTGATGTGAATGTCCACATAACCTAAAAGAAATCTCGAATGCTCATCGTCCTCTTCCATCTCATCAGGACGAATATATGTAAGGGTGGATAAAAACTCCACAGTCAGCTCTCGGTAATCACCCACCCCCTATACGCGTCGTATAGGGGTCTCACGTATTAGCTGCGTATAGCCCACTAGTCACCCACCCCCCCTATACGCGCGTATAGCCCTATACGCGTCGTATAGGGATCCCACGTATAAGCAACATATAGCCCACTAGTCACCTACCCCTTATACGCGGCGTATAGACCTATACGCAGCGTATATTGTCAATCTCTTCATCTTCTTTCTCTTACGCTATACGCAACCACAACCTCGCGTATAGGTCTATACGCCTCGATAGATCATCGTAATATGAACTATACGCCGCTTATAGGCCTATACGTGGGCCTGTAGTGGCGTATAGTTCATACACCCAGTTTAAAAAACACCAAACGCCACTTTAACGCTTAAACTATTCAACGATTAACATAATAAAATGTTGGAACAATAATACATACCTAGATGAAGAAAAATCGATGAACAATACGAGTAGTATCGCCTATACGAGAGAGTTTTGGTTTTGAAAAAGTGTGAGGTAGGGACAAAAATGCCAAAAATCCAACATATACTGTTGCAGAGGTGCCATACGTCGCGTATGGGTCCATACGCGGCGTATAGCTTGAAAATTTTAAAAAATTGTTTTTTGAAAAATCACTTTAAAATTGTTTTGAATTTGAATTATTTGAATTGTAACATTTGAAATTTTTGGAATTATCTGAATTATTTGAATTGTAACATTTGAAAAATCACTTTCAAACTGTTAAATCGTGAGATACGAAAACAATAATAAAATATACAAACGTAATAATTCTAATATTATAAATTTTGAATTAAAACAAATTTATATAAGTTGGGGTTTCTCGGTTATTATCTGTTATTGCGTTATATTCCGAGATACGAAGCCTATACATAATCTCCCATTCTGCAGCACGTACGTTTCGGTTAAGAAGCCAAGAATACTTAATGTAGGCATCGGATAATCTCCTTCTAACTTAACATGGACGAAATGATTATTGTTGACATGAACAATAGACACGACATGATGAGGCATCATAGATCTCGCATTAGCCCATAACGGAAAAAATGTTTGACAATCATTTTTGCTTAAAAAATGAAGAATAACACCAACTTTTGAGCAACCACTATTTCCGTAGGCATTATCGCCACTGCTTCTGGCGCGGTTCCACACGTTGCCAATTTATAGTGTGACGTAAGTCGTTATACTTTCTAGGGTACAAAGTATCGAAAACTTCTCTGTATTCCAATTCGTTCTGTCCAATTCTTCTAAAAGTTGTTGGCGCACATAAATCTACTTATTTTCGTTAAACCCTAAGCCTAAAGCTATACTCGAAACCACAATTTCCATCGGTCGACATCTTGTATACGTGAAATATACCGATGAAAGATGGACGGAATCCAATTTTTTAACCTGTTTGTATTGTTTAATTGTTGATCTTCGACAACCGATGAAACTCATTAGTACTTTGTGATACTCCGACACTATTTGATGTTGCTTTCACTTTATAAGAAGTTAACGATTACGTTGCATGGAGGGCTTCTGAGGCTTTACCGCTGAAGTTGTTCTTCGGTTATGTTAGACGCAATAAATGAGCTATGTCGGCATGTAACACGTACTTTATTGAGTGCCATATTTGCTGTTGAATCTTTAACGTTGGACGACCGCGAATATCTGTTGAACAATAGGCGCTTTTTGTTTACTTTTTCCGTGGATATATAATTCCTTTATTCTTTTCACCAAACTAAATTTTACAGCGGTGGGTTGTGTCATTATTTGTTGTTTCACGCGTTCCATCTCTTCTTCAACATCGACTTCTTCATCCACCATAATGACGGTTTAAGCTTATCAAGTTTCGTCCAAAATACGTCAATTGCATCTAGTGGAATTTTAGTATCTGCATTATAAATTATTAATTAATATATAATTCGTTACGGGATATAAGACGTATGTAAAGTATCGCAATTACCAGAATATTCATATTTTTCCAGCCGATAAGCACAAGGCAAACCACAACTCGTGAAAAGATGACAACCACACGTTGCATTTGCTGAGCGCATCACTTGCAATTTATTGTTTTCGGCAACTAATAAATCAAGAGCTTTGTGTAAACCTTGCCTCGTAGGTAATCAAATAGCCGGAGTTTATGATGATTCATGTTTTTAATTTTGCTTGTCTCAAAATATTCTTTTAAATTTACCTTTTGCACGTTTACCATTGATCTACTACAAACTCCACAAGTCTATCCGGTGAGCTATTTGTTGATTTAAGATATCTTTTTAATTTGCATGCTGGCTCTTGACTCTATTTGTTGTATGTTGGCCAAAATTGCGGTTTGAGTTAGTCCAGCTGATACAAACATTTTTTTTGTAACTCTCTAGCCAGTTTTTGTATATATAAGACAAAACTTCTGAAATATAATAAAACAAATTATTTTTCTGTATTTGACAGTATTGTATGTATGTATGTAAGGAAACTTACTTCCTCGCTTCGTTTCAACTAGTCGTTTACTCGTAATCTCCAGCGTAGAAGACTCAACAAACGTGCCCATGCGTATTTAAACTTCCCCAGTCATCTTTCGTAAAACTTGCTTTACAGTGTTCGCGATATTTTCAGCATATGCCACCTGCATAAATATTTCGAAGCATTCCGAAATACTTAACACATACGTTCATTAAGCAAGAATCTGTCTGTTTATTATGACGCGCGGCTCCATACACCCATTCAAAATTATCTTCCATTCTTACTAATAAACCATGAGCAACACAAATGTCTTGTGTGTTGAGGTCACACCAACAATTTGAACTAATGGAAGTTTGTACATGTTTGTTTTATATGTAGCGTCTATCATCAGCACATGCGGAATGCACGCCAAGTGTCATACGATTTTGGAATGACAAAAAATATCTCTCTACGGCATTTGTAGCGGGATCTTCTCGGGTGTAATAAACGTACCCTTTAGAAAATAAAAGGTTTTCTAAAACTTGCATTGGTGTTTTACGACTTCTTTTTTTTCTTATCTTCTCTTGAGCGTTGTATACGTCTCTGGTTATGGATGCGTTATCAGGGTTTGCTTTTTTAAAGCTGATAGTATGTTCGAGGCTCTATGTTCTGACCAGTAAGCTGCTCCACCAAATCGTATTCGTTTTGAGAAAACCTTCTTACAAATGGGTGCCCCTCCATATGTTGAGCGGGATCATGGTTATGTTCGTCATTTCTCACCTCTAATTTCCACGAATGACGTTTTAGTCGTATATTCCTACTAATTTAAAAGGATATCCGATTTTTTGCTACCAGATTGCTAAATGTTGCTTGACTTTTGTGTTCGCCACCATGATCACAGATAAGCCATACCTTTTTACGACCTGACCTCCTTTTTTCTTTGATCTTCGTGTAATAATAACGTAACCATTATCACGTCCCTTATTAACAGCCCAACAGACTAGCTCATCGAGTGATAAAAATTCTTGTGACGTTTCAAACGATATTTCATGTTCTGATTTTCATCACTCGAAAGAAAGTTTATATTACTTTGTTGCGGGTCGTAACTTGATTCTAGGAAAAAGTCAAATTCATCATCGGGAACATACGATTGGTTTAAATCTAGAAATCGTGTATCGTAAGAAGATTGAACGTATGAATCATCTTGATTACTATCCGCCACGTACGAAACGCTTGAATATTCATTTGAATATTCACCAAAAAAATAGTTACCATCCCAAAACGACATAGCGAACGAATGAAAATGTATGATATTTTGATAGAAACAAACATTTGAGATTTCACTATTTAGAGATCGAATGAAAACTTTTGAGATCGAATGCGTTTTTATGTATTTGAAAACGAATCTTGTGTCCCGTCAAGCTTTGAATCTTGTGTCTCATGATTGAAATTACCTATACGTGGCGTATAGAGCCGTACGCGGAGTATAGGTTGTTCGTCTGACAACTATATGCGGCGTATGGCGCCATACGCCACGTATAGGTTTGCCACGTATTCCATGGATGGCACTATACGCTGCGTATATTCGTACCATGTACAAACTGCTTTTATAGTACGTCTGACACCTATACGTGGCGTACGGACCCATATGCCACATATAGGTTGTTCGCTGACACCTATACGCAGCGTATGGAGACTGTTTGGGCGTTTTAGGCTTTTGAAGACTGTTTGGGCGTATTGCACTAGGCGTTTGGAGACTGTTTGGGCGTTTTAGGCGTTTGGAGGTTGTTTGGGCGTATTGCACTAGGCGTTTGGGACTGTTTGGGTGTTTGAAGACTGTTTGAGCGTTTGGAGACTGTTTAGGCGTATTGCACTAACCGTTGGTCTTAACGGGCCAAAAAAAGCTGGGTCGTAAAATTTTAAAAAAATTAAAAATAATTTATTTTTGATCTATAATACTAACATATTTACACAAAAAATACACTCAAACAATATGATTTCGACAAGTTCTACATCAAGTTCACCATCGGGAACTCCACAACATCAAAATCCTTGGACGGACGAAGAAGATGTTACTTTAGTAAGATCGTGTCTGGAAAATTCGGGTATTATTTCGGGGAGTGTTCAATTTATTAGAATCAGATATCAACACGTTTTCATCAAATTCTAAAACTATGAATATCGAACCACTCTGGAACTTATCAACAAATGTTTGATTTGAGGAGAAATGTAACCTTTCGTGTTTTCGTTAATTAATAGTTAACCCTGTTATTATCTTGTAAGGACTATTTATGACATTATGAAACTTTGAGGGCTTGTTTATGTATGTTTATTAGTAAATTTAGAAGTTAATAAATTAATTATTAAATAATAATAACAATAATAGTAATTACAACTTTGTTTAAAACCTAACATTTAGTTATGATAATAAAAAAATAATAATAGTCAAAATAAAATATAAAAATAATAATAATAATAAAAATAATAATTTATAAAAGTTAAACAATTGATAAGTTATAAAAATAATTAAAACTTAAAGTTTAATTAAGTTGGGGGGGTCTTTGTGTCAAATTTGAAACTTTAAATAGAAGTTTATGGCATAAAATAATAAAGTTAAGAAACTGCAGGGACCAATTGTGTAAAATTCAAAAAAAAACCCAAACCAGATTTCCCCCAACCCCGTAATTCGGCGAGGGGCTCCGGCCAACTCCGGCGAGACCCCAAAACCATCGAAACCCTTCGAATCTTGACCCCAACCGTTCCAAATCGATTTGAACATGGTTCGAACTTAAACACACACTTTAATTGCGTTTAAACGCCGGTTACGAACACAATCGGTTTGAATAACCGAAGCTTTAATCATAGAACCGTTCAATCATTGAAACCTAATAATAATCTAATTAATTGCACCAAAAATGATCATTAAACTATTCCTAAACTTTCAATAAACATAATTCTATCTGAAACACACGAAATCATCTCATTCGATTCTTTCTTCATCGCGAACCTGCAACCCAATCGAAATCCACCTTCCGAGCAATCTAAACTGAAATTGATAAAGGGCTTAGAGTCGTGAACATCCTCTGAAGCTTCACACGAAGTTAATTTGATTATCGTCAGCATTTGCACATCAATCGAACACAACGTTGGTCGCGGCCTGTTCATCATCTGTTCTTGTTGATTTAAACTTCAATCCGGGTAATTAAAACCACCTACCTGCTCGATTTTACATGGGGAAAAAAGCCCCATGATCACTAGCGTTAACAGTAACGTGTTGGTGATCAATTTGTTGATTTCGAATTAGGGTTCATAGTGATTTGGAGGTTTTCAACTGATTTGTGTTTATAAAATATGGGAATGGGTTTCTGTCAGGCATAGGCGCCTAGCCTAATGGTAAACCACTCCCATGTCATCCTTGAGGTCCCGGGTTCGAACCCGGGCAACCTCAAATTTTTTTTAAGGCTTTTCAGCCTTTAAATAAATTATGGAAATTTTTAATAATTATAAAAAATTATTTTTGTAAACTTTAAATATTTTTAAGGACACAAATTATTTTCTGTAAATTTTTAAATTTAAATAATTAAATATTCTTTTAATAAACATTTTAACAAAGGTTATTTTTGGATTATTTCTTATAAAATGGATTTTAAATAATAGTTTAAATTAATAAATTATTATTGGCCAATACGTTAATTATTTTTAATCATGTTATTTTAAATAATTATAAAAATCTATTTACATCATATATTTAAACTTTACAAATTATTATAAAGGATTTAATTTCTTTTCTCCATATTAAATTACCTAAATGGTATATTTCTTTTCATTGGATTAAAATATATTTAATTTCATTAGCTAACCTTAATTATTTATAAAAACCCCAAATTCCTATTGAAACCCTAGTTCACGTTTAATCGTTAATATTACCTCTAAACTTAACCTTGAAATATATACGTTAGGTAACTTGTAAAAGGAACGTTGGAGCACCGTTTATTTCTTGTTATCATCTTATATATATATATATATATATATATAATATATATATATATATATATATATATATATATATCATGTGAGTTTTCATGCCCCTCTTTTACTTTATTTCACACCTTTTGGGGTGAGACATGTTAACTTTATAAACTTGCACTTGTAAACATCTTGGTACTTGTAAATGCACATGCAATTTATCTTTACTTTTTGTCATGGTTATTTGTAATATTGTGAGTCTTATATGATGGACATTATATGTTGACAATCATTAACTATTGCTAGCCTGGCGACGTCATAGATCTATGGGCCTGACAAGCCTATTTGGTGCTAAAGCCGAGGTTATTGCCGGCTCCTGATGACGTATGCTTGTTCATCATGGGAACCAAGTACACTTAGCTAATCGTTATAACTTGTAAATGATATTCTTGGTCAAGGTTTGATTGTAGCTATATGTTATCTATAAACTTGCTTTACTTGTAACCATTGACATGAATTGCTACTTGTAAACTTTATATATATATATATATATATGTATGCTTAACCCATGGAAACTCACCAACTTTCAAAGTTGACCTTTATTTTTAACATGTTTCAGGAAATGCACAAGGTTGATGATTATCTTTTGAAGCATGCTTACACTTAGGATTTGGACCTAGGAAAAATAAAAAATATCTTGAAACTTGGAAGTTGAACTTTGTTTACTTTATTTCGTTGAGACATTTGGTTGTAATGTTTATTTCAACTTATGAATAATTATATTTACAATTTATGGTAGTGTTATGTGGCTGTGAACAATCTTAACCCTCACATCTCGACGTTTCCGCCGTTAAGGTTGGGGTGTGACAGATTGGTATCAGAGCCCATAACTATAGGATTTAGGTTATTAGAAATGGTGACCTAGACTATAGTTGATGCATGAACCTCATAAGAAAAATCTTTATGATCTTGTAAATCTATTTGTTGCATGCTACATAATGCTACCTGTTTAGGAGGGCCTTTTTATGTGCAACTTGATGCCTTTAGTTAGAATTGCCTTGTAATTAGGAAACTTGGTTGCTTTGTCTCCCCTAAAACTTATTCTTAATCCTTTATTCTCTCGACGATGAAATCTCTTAAACTTATTCTCGACGACACGTGGGAACGTACGCTTTATATCGAAAGGTTCAAATCTTTAGACTTTATGTCTAATCTATGAAAATCTCATCAAGGTTTTAATTACATGAACCTAAAGAAATATTGTGTGACACATAGACACCTGTATTCTGGATTTCCTGGCAAAAAGCCTTCGGGCTAAGGTAAGCATTTCGCATAAATCCCGTGGGACTAGTTATGCTTACCTGGGGATTTCTGGGATGAGTGATAAACTATGGTCAATATAAACAAGTTTCTAAGGCAATTGGGTTAAGTCACCTTGACGTGTCAACGTTTCCAAATGGTAATGTGTTACCAAATGGAATCATTCCATGTGTGTTTTACAAGTCTTGAATAATCTTTGTTTGATTTATTATCTTCTACCTCCAAATTTCTGTGACTAACTTACTTTGTATCCAGCATGTCTCGTCATCATGGAAAGCGTGGTAGCTCCGACCGCAAATTAGCCGCCATGATTGCCCGTCAAATGGCTGCTGTCATTCCGACCATGGTTGCCGAACTGAATAGCACCTTGATGACCAACTCTAGTAACAACAACAATGGTAATGGGCAAGGAGAGAATAGTGCGAACCAAGGCGAAACAACCAAACCTGCACGTTCAAGCACTTTAGCTCGTGCAAACCCACTAGCTTTAGTGGGAAGGAAGGAGCCACTGGACTTCTCGAGTGGTTTGAAAGCATGGAGAACACCTTCATCAACTGTGAGTGTCCCGAGGCGCTCAAAGTCCGTTATGCCACGAGTATGTTTCAACAAAGGGCACTTACGTGGTGGAATAGTGAGAAGAGGAACCGTGGTGCTGATGCTGTGTTGACACTAACTTGGGATGAATTCAAGAATATTGCCATCCAAAAGTTCTGCCCGAGAAGTGAGCTGCAAAAGTTGGAGGAGGAGTTTTGGAATCTCAAGCAAGATGGTGGAGATCATTTGGCCTATTCAACTAGGCATCACGAGTTGAGCATCCTGTTGCCTCACATGGTTGACACTGTTCCTAGAAACATTGAGAAGTTTATCAAGGGGGTGCCACCTCAAATCCAAGATGCCGTGGTGGGAAGTAGACCCACAACTTTGGAAGATGCCATTACCATCACCGCTCAACTTACTGAAAACCATATTCGAGCGGGCACCTTGTCTGTCAAAGGTGCTAAAAAGACTGAAAAGGCGGTCCCTGAAGCAGCTAAGGAGAGTAAGAATGAACCGTCTTACAACAACAAGAAACGCAAGTTCACACCGGCTCGTAATTTCGCTGTGGCTACATCCAAGGTACCTCAAAGACAACCCGTTCCTGTGGCACAAGCACCTGTTGCTAGGGCCTATGCTGGTCCTCTACCTTTGTGCAATGTCTGTAGGTATCATCATGCGGGTAATACCCCGTGCCGCATCTGTACACTGTGCGGTAAGTATGGACACTTGGTGGCTACTTGTCACCGTGCACGTGCTTGCTACAATTATGGGGAACCTGGTCATTTTCGCCCACAATGCCCTCGTCTTGCGGGTAATGTACCACAAGCCCGAGGACGTGCCTTCAACATCAATGCAAACCAAGCACAAGCAAACAACGATGTGGTGAACGGTATGTCAAATCCCAACTTTATGATCTAAGTTCTTTTGTTGCTTTACCTGTATCGTTAAACGTCTTTAAAACTGAACAGGTATGTTTCTTATTAATAATTCTTATGCCTACGTTCTGTTTGACTCTGGAGCCGATAAGAGTTTTGTCTCGTTAGAATTTGAGCCTATACTTGCTAAGCCACATACGAAATTAGAAAGACCTCTTACTGTCGAAGTCGCCGATGGAGAACCCATCACCGTTGATGTCGTTATTCGTGATTGCATTTTGAGCCTAAACGAGCATGATTTCTTTATCGATCTTATTCCTATGAAACTTGGAAGCTTTGACGTTATCATTGGCATGGACTGGTTAGCCAAACATCATGCTGAAATTATTTGTTTCGAGAAGTGCATTCGAATTCCTTTGCCTTCGGGGGATACATTGAAAGTATTCGGCGAAAAATCCTCCAAAGGACTCAAACTCATGTCGTGTACTCAAGCCCGAAAATGCCTAAGCAAGAATTACATGGCTTTCTTGGCCTACGTGGTCAACACGAAAGTCAAAGGGAAAGACCTTAAGGATGTCCCGATTGTACGAGACTTTCCTGAAGTGTTTCCCGATGACCTTAGTGGTTTACCTCCCATGCAAGAAGTCGAGTTTAAGATCGATTTGATTCCGGAGCGAACCCCGTGGCTAAGTCACCATATCGACTTGCACCGTCGGAAATGCAAGAGCTAGCTAGTCAACTTCAAGAACTGTCCGACAAGGGCTTTATCCATCCTAGCTCATCGCCTTGGGGCGCACCTGTTCTGTTCGTAAAGAAGAAAAATGGATCGTTTCGTATGTGCATCGATTATCGTGAGCTTAACAAACTTACCATCAAGAACCGCTACCCTCTTCCTCGCATTGATGATCTTTTTGACCAACTTCAAGGAGCTGCTATTTTCTCAAAGATTGACTTACGTTCTGGCTATCACCAATTACGAGTTCATGATGATGATATCCCAAAAACTTCGTTACGTACTCGATATGGACACTATGAGTTCATGGTTATGCCCTTTGGTTTAACAAATGCTCCTGCTGTCTTTATGGATCTCATGAATCGAGTATGCAAGCCGTATCTAGACAAGTTTGTGATTGTCTTTATTGACGACATACTTATCTATTCCAAGTCCAAAACTGATCACGAACTTCACTTGCGACAAGTTCTTGAGCTATTGAAGAAAGAACAACTGTACGCAAAGTTCTCAAAGTACGAATTTTGGCTTGAGGAGGTCCAATTTCTAGGACACGTGGTGAATAGCCAAGGAATTCACGTTGACCCTGCAAAGGTGGAAGCTGTGAAAAATTGGTGTGTTCCTACAACTCCAACCGAAGTTCGTTCTTTCCTTGGTCTTGCTGGCTATTATCGACGTTTCATTGCCAACTTCTCTAGAATCGCGAAGCCGCTTACTTCCTTGACTCAAAAGAATAAACCATTCGAGTGGGGGTCTGAACAAGAGGAAGCCTTTGAAGCATTAAAGCACAAGTTGTGTAATGCTCCTATCTTGACCCTTCCCGATGGAAACGATGATTTCACCGTGTATTGTGATGCATCTAAACAAGGCCTTGGTTGTGTTCTCATGCAACGAGGAAAGGTCATAGCATATGCATCGAGGCAATTGAAGGTCCATGAGGTGAATTACACGACACATGATCTTGAACTTGGTGCTGTGGTTTTTGCCCTAAAGATTTGGAGACATTACCTTTATGGCACGCAATGTATAGTCTACACCGATCACAAAAGCCTACAACACGTTTTCAATCAAAAGGATCTCAATATGAGACAACGTCGTTGGGTCGAGTTGATTAGTGATTATGACTGTGACATTCGTTAACACCCTGGAAAGGCAAATGTCGTAGCCGATGCACTAAGTCGTAAGATTCATAACAAGATGATCTCGTTTCAAGAAATTCGTGATCGACGACAATGGTTTGATACCTTGGGAGAATTTGATACTGAGATTCGTCTGGATGTTAACGAGACTACGGTGCTGCTGCAAAATTTGAGAATTGAAAATGACATCGAGATTTGTATCATGGAGGCTCAACAAGCGGTTCAAGAAGAAGGTAAAATGGGAGAGGAATTGGAGTACAATCTTCGAGCTCAACTGGAAACGAAACCCAATGGGTTGATGTATTTCTTGAATCGAATTTGGGTTCCAAACCGTGATAATCTTCGTACCTTTATCATGAATGAAGCTCATCAAACTCGTTACTCAATTCATCCTGGTTCGATAAGATGTATATGGATCTGCGTGGTCAATACTGGTGGCCTGGAATGAAGAAAGACATAGCAACTTACGTAGCTAAGTGTCTTACGTGTACGAAGGTTAAAGCTGAACATCAACGTCCTAGTGGATTGCTTGAACAACCCGAGATTCCTATGTGGAAATGGGAACACATATCTATGGACTTCATAACCAAACTACCTCGCACCTCTCGTGGTCATGATAGCATATGGGTGATCGTTGACCGATTGACCAAGTAGGCACATTTCATACCCATACGTGATACTTACAAAACATCAAGGTTAGCTCGTATATACATTGATGAGATTGTCAGTCGTCATGGCGTACCTTTGCATATCATATCCGACCGAGACGTTCGTTTCACTTCGCACTTTTGGTCGTCTATGCAAGAACTCTTGGGTACTCAACTGGATCTAAGCACGGCTTACCATCCTCAAACGGACGGTCAAACCGGGCGAACCATTCAAACCTTAGAGGATTTGCTACATCTTTGTGTCCTTGACTTTGGTGGTGACTGGGATACACATTTACCTCTCGCGGAATTTTCGTATAATAATAGTTACCACTCGAGTATCAAGATGGCACCTTTCGAAGCGCTTTATGGTCGTAAATGTCGTTCCTCGATCTGCTGGACTGACATTGGTGAAAATTTCATCACTGGTCCTGAGCTCATACAAGAAACGACCGATAAAGTCTCCATGATTCGCAAGAACCTTGAAGTGGCTAGAAGTCGACAAAAGAGTTATGCCGATAAACGACGCAAGCCGTTGGAATTCCAAGTTGGGGATATGGTTCTTCTTAAAGTCTCACCATGGAAGGGAGTCGTTCGCTTTGGGAAGAAGGGTAAATTAGCTCCACGATTTGTAGGACCTTTCAAGATCCTGAAAAGGATTGGGAAAGTGGCTTATAAACTGGAACTACCTTCTGATCTTAGCGGGGTTCATCCTGTTTTCCATGTCTCAAATTTGAGAAAATGTTTGGCTGACGAAAGTCTACATCTCCCATTAGATGACATCCAGATCGACGAGTCATTACATTTTGTTGAGAAACCCGTTGAAGTCATGGATCGCATTATGAAGAAGACTAGGACCACTACCACCCCAATCGTCAAGGTTCGTTGGGAGAATGAGCGTGGACCTAAGTTTACTTGGGAGCGTGAGGAGCATATGAAGAAGAAATACCCGTACTTGTTCGTTTAGTTCATTCTTAATTTCGGGACGAAATTTTTAAAAGTTGGGGAGACTGTAACCTTTCGTGTTTTCGTTAATTAATAGTTAACCCTGTTATTATCTTGTAAGGACTATTTATGACATTTATGAAACTTGAGGGCTTGTTTATGCATGTTTATTAGTAAATTTAGAAGTTAATAAATTAATTTATTAAATAATAATAACAATTAGTAATTACAACTTTGTTTAAAACCTAACATTTAGTTATGATAATAAAAAAATAATAATAGTCAAAATAAAATATAATAATAATAATAATAATAATAAAAATTAATAATTTATAAAAGTTAAACAATTGATAAGTTATAAAAATAATTAAAACTTAAAGTTTAATTAAGTTGAGGGGGGGTCTTTGTGTCAAATTTGAAACTTTAAATAGAAGTTTATGGCATAAAATAATAAAGTTAAGAAACTACAGGGACCAATTGTGTAAAATTCAAAAAAAAACCCCAAACCAGATTTCCCCCAACCCCGTAATTCGGCGAGGGGCTCCGGCCAACTCCGGCGAGACCCCAAAACCATCGAAACCCTTCGAATCTTGACCCCAAACCGTTCCAAATCGATTCTTGAACATGGTTCGAACTTAAACACACACTTTAATTGCGTTTAAACGCCGGTTACGAACACAATCGGTTTGAATAACCGAAGCTTTAATCATAGAACCGTTCAATCATTGAAACCTAATAATAATCTAATTAATTGCACCAAAAATGATCGTTAAACTATTCCTAAACTTTCAATAAACATAATTCTATCTGAAACACACGAAATCATCTCATTCGATTCTTTCTTCATCGCGAACCTGCAACCCAATCGAAATCCACCTTCCGAGCAATCTAAACTGAAATTGATAAAGGGCTTAGAGTCGTGAACATCCTCTGAAGCTTCACACGAAGTTAATTTGATTATCGTCAGCATTTGCACATCAATCAAACACAACGTTGGTCGCGGCCTGTTCATCATCTGTTCTTGTTGATTTAAACTTCAATCCGGGTAATTAAAACCACCTACCTGCTCGATTTTACATGGGGAACAAAAGCCCCATGATCACTAGCGTTAACAGTAACGTGTTGGTGATCAATTTGTTGATTTCGAATTAGGGTTCATAGTGATTTGGAGGTTTTCAACTGATTTGTGTTTATAAAATATGGGAATGGGTTTCTGTCAGGCATAGGCGCCCTAGCCTAATGGTAAACCACTCCCATGTCATCCTTGAGGTCCCGGGTTCGAACCCGGGCAACCTCAAACATTTTTTTAAGGCTTTTCAGCCTTTAAATAAATTATGGAAAATTTTTAATAATTATAAAAAATTATTTTTGTAAACTTTAAATATTTTTAAGGACACCAAATTATTTTCTGTAAATTTTTAAATTTAAATAATAAATATTCTTTTAATAAAACATTTTAACAAAGGTTATTTTTGGATTATTTCTTATAAAATGGATTTTAAATAATAGTTTAAATTAATAAATTATTATTGGCCAATACGTTAATTATTGTTTAATCATGTTATTTTAAATAATTATAAAAATCTATTTACATCATATATTTAAACTTTACAAATTATTATAAAGGATTTAATTTTTTTCTCCATATTAAATTACCTAAATGGTATATTTCTTTTCATTGGATTAAAATATATTTAATTTCATTAGCTAACCTTAATTATTTATAAAAACCCCAAATTCCTATTGAAACCTAGTTCACGTTTAATCGTTAATATTACCTCTAAACTTAACCTTGAAATATATACGTTAGGTAACTTGTAAAAGGAATCGTTGGAGCACCGTTTATTTCTTGTTATCATCTTATATATATATCATGTGAGTTTTCATGCCCCTCTTTTACTTTATTTCACACCTTTTGGGGTGAAACATGTTAACTTTATAAACTTGCACTTGTAAACATCTTGGTACTTGTAAATGCACATGCAATTTATCTTTACTTTTTGTCATGATTATTTGTAATATTGTGAGTCTTATATGATGGACATTATATGTTGACAATCATTAACTATTGCTAGCCTGGCGACGTCATAGATCTATGGGCCTGACAAGCCTATTTGGTGCTAAAGCCGAGGTTATTGCCGGCTCCTGATGACGTATGCTTGTTCATCATGGGAACCAAGTACACTTAGCTAATCGTTATAACTTGTAAATGATATTCTTGGTCAAGGTTTGATTGTAGCTATATGTTATCTATAAACTTGCTTTACTTGTAACCATTGACATGAATTGCTACTTGTAAACTTTTATATATATATATATATATATATATATATATATATATATATATATATATATATTATATATATATATATATATATATATGTATGCTTAACCCATAAAAACTCACCAACTTTCAAAGTTGACTTTTATTTTTAACATGTTTCAGGAAATGCACAAGGTTGATGATTATCTTTTGAAGCATGCTTACACTTAGGATTTGGACCTAGGAAAAATAAATAAAATATCTTGAAACTTGAAGTTGAACTTTGTTTACTTTATTTTGTTGAGACATTTGGTTGTAATGTTTATTTCAACTTATAAATAATTATATTTACAATTTATGGTAGTGTTATGTGGCTGTGAACAATCTTAACCCTCACATCTTGACGTTTCCTCCGTTAAAGTTGGGGTGTGACAAGAAAGATCTCGACATTTCACTCAATCTAAGATAACGTTTATGACAACCGAAACACTCTATGGAATGATGTAGACATTATTGCAAGGGCTCAAGAACAATATCGACGAAGACTCGGACATCTTTTAATCATGTTGTGGCTTGGAAAACCAACAAGATAAATATTATATTTCGAGCTAGTTTTATGTTATTGTTATTAGATTGTATGAATAATATTATTAATAATCAAATAAAAATATTAAATATCAATAATTACATTGTTCGTCTTGAATACCCGCCATAAATCGTCGAAGCGTATTGCACTATACGACATGTGATTTTTTTTGAAAGAAAATAGGGTTATGTGGTTTAACTATTTATTTAAAATAATTTTACAGGGAAACTATAACTCTTACTTCATTTACATGCATACTTACGTACACATAAATGTCTTGATTACTTAATAATCATTTCAACTAACTCGGGTTCCACGATACTAGTCGGTTATGATAAAAATCTTGAAAATTTTTCAAGTTAGCCGTAACTGACTAGCATCGATGGAACCCGAGTCAGTTGAAACGATTCTTAAGTATCCAATTCAGAATATGTATATATGTAGTAAATACTTAGTGAAATAATAATAAAATATTTACCGAGTAAATTATGTACTAGAGAAAAAATGTTGAACCACATAATACTAATTTCTTGCGATAATATGTTTTTTAGAAGATTAAACGTTATGATTACTATCAATCATGAAAGTATCAAACGTTACCTTCGGAGAAACGAATATGTTTTGAGAAAACGAATTTGAATACGAGCGCATTGCCTGGATATCCAATGCGTTTATATAGTAACAAAAAAGAATCTTGCGTTCGGTTAGATCAAGCAGGCTATACGCGTCGTATGGCACCATACGCCGCGTATAGCCCTGTGGCGTATGGGTGAAGGGTGCAGGTCCACCGACACTTATACGCGACGTGTGGGTCCATACGCCGCGTATAGGTGTAGGTGGACCTGCACCCTTTACCCATACGCCACAGGGCTATACGCGGCGTACGGTGCCATACGACGCGTATAGCCATTCTGAATGATTGATTAGACTTTGACCAGTTTTGTCGTCTGAAAAAGACTATACAGGGCGTATGAGCTATACGAAGCGTATAAACACCACGACAACGACTGATGCGACATGGAATGTCAGATATTTATTGTGGACCTATACGCCGCGTATGGACCCATACACGGCGTATAGGGGGTGTCGATTTATCTGGGTGGGTGTCTCAATATTAGGACCCTAATTTAAATTATAACTATCAACCGATATTAATTTTAACTAACAATTTAACCATTATTAATTTCAACTTTTGATATTGTTAGTAAACAGTCCGGTCTAACTGTTCGTTAACATTGTTAGTTTTTGATAATGTATCACGTGACGTGGTTTGTGACATTAGATATAAATAGTTACAATTAAAAATATAAACGTGTTACTCAATTCTTTTCTTATAAAAGATTATTTTCTGAAGTTGTTTAACGTAACCTTTTTGGCGTCGGTTGAGCAGTTTGGACACAAGAGACATAAAAATTGAGTTATATATTTATGTATTTATTATTTTAATTATATAATATGTTATGTCACATGTCATTTCACGAGCACTCATTTCACAAGCAACGTCATGTGTCACGTCATTAAAAGCTAAACATAGTTGACAAACAGTCAGACTGGGACTGCTATTAGTAATAAGTTGAAAGTTAGGATTAATATTAATCAAAATATTAGTAGGAATTAATTAATATAAGTTAATAAATAGTTTGGCGTATTAAAATTTAATTTCTTTTTAATATTTATAAATATTATTCTAGAAATAATATGTTTTTCCAATAAACGTGTGGAAAAACTAACTAGTCAACATCGAAGTCAACCCGGTCATGGATAAGTGGATAACAACATATATTTTGTCAAATGATATTTTCTTTTATTAAGAAATTAATACGTATTTTATTTAGGGTTAAGAAAAGAGTTACTATACATTCAATTGCTAAAATAGTATTTCAATCTAATTTTAGTATTAAAGTTACCGTCATTATATATTTATTTTTTCTTAGAAA
Organism: Flaveria sonorensis; assembly: GCA_025506505.1. Lineage (NCBI taxonomy): Eukaryota > Viridiplantae > Streptophyta > Magnoliopsida > Asterales > Asteraceae > Flaveria > Flaveria sonorensis. Next base: position 42,134 of record JACCIY010001240.1, on the reverse strand, counting down.
AAATTGTTACTTAATATAAATACTTCACGTAAAACAGTTTGACATCAAGAGACCCAACCTCATGTGAGGAACGTAAACATGACAAAGGGTCAGATCTTAGTATCTAAGCCTCTAAGATAAGTGAAATCAACTTAAGCCCTCAAGACATCAACCTACGAGCAACATAATTTACTATGACGATTTAAGTATAAAATATATAACATTTAATCATGTAAGATGACGTAAACTTCTATATAAAAGGATTAAAAACTAACAAGTATCGTTTAATATAAACAAAATAGTCGGTATGACATCTTAAAAAACTATGGCGTCCATAAAATTTGTGGTAATTATGCTTATAATTAGAACTCCACCGTTGATTTCAATTAAAATATATGGCTATTTTTAACAAAAGTTAGATATTTATACATATATCATGTTGAGAGATTTCTTTTTGCAATATCTAATATCATTACTAAACAATATAAAGAAAACAATATAAGAAATGAGTATTTAACGACGTGTAGAATAAAATACCTTCTACAAAAGCGATTGTTAGAGATATTGGAATTATTAATAGTTTTTTTTTCCAAATTGTTTTTTTTGTAAAATTTCCATCTCTTTATAATTACAATAATGACCATAACCAACATGTTACATGTCATTTTGTTAGTTTGTTATTCGTGTAAATTATTGAGATATAATAAACTTTTACTCAATTAAAAAAATAAATTACGCTTTTGTTTCTGTAATTGATTGTTATAAGTTTTTTATCCAATACTTTAAAAATGCCCGATTACAAATAAACAAAATGTGGGTCCTACTCCACCCACTATATCAAACCTTAACCCCACCCTCTTTCATTGTTTGACCATCTGAACCGTTTTCACCCACCACTCGTCGGCAACCTTCACCAGCACCATTCGCCACTCGATCGCAACCTTCACAACCACCGCCCGCCACTCGCTCGCAACCTTCACCGCCACCATCCGCTACTCGCCGGCAACCTGGATCTCTTGCTTGATGGATCAGTAGTACCTTTCAAACCATAATTTTACATTTCAATCTTCTTCTTCACCCTTCTTCTCTGAATTCTGTTAGCAGCCCAAGGAAAGTTGGTCGGTGAGTTCTCAATTCGTTATTATTGTCACTCAATTTCGGTTTTGGGTTTGGATTTTGGATTTTAGATTTAGGGTTTGTGTTTTGTTGGTAATTTAGGAATTGAAGTTTGATTGGAGGATCATACCAATGACAAAAACCGGTTTTTTCGGCTCTACCGCTCTGCGTTTGGTACGAGGGGTTGCGTTGGTGCTGGGGACTTTTGCTCTGATGGTGGCTGGTGGGATTCTCAAATCAGAATTTTACCTTTCATGGTAGTGGTTGTGTGGCAATGGTTGTTAGGTGGTCGCTATGGGTGGCAGTGGGTGTGGTGTCGCTTGGTGATGACTATGAGTGGTGATGTGTGGCGATGGCTATGAAATAGAGATATAGAGAGTAGGTGTGTACAATATGTGTGTGTAATATACACACACTACTTTTTCTTTTTAATTTTTATAGATAAATTTTGCATTCTATATTTGTATATTCAAATAAAATTTAAGTCCAAGGTATTATTGTCTTTTATGCACACTTTACAAAAAAATAGATGGAGTTAGTATTCCGGATTTAATTGTGATAAATTTTAAACAGCAGTGGTTAAATCAGACGTTTTTAAACTATTGGATGGAAATCATTATAACCATCAAACTACAGGGACTAAAAGCAAATTTACTCCAATTAAAATTATCTGTAGTTTATATATTTTTATCTTTTGCTTCACTAATTTTGCTTTTGCTACATGTTAATAAAAAATTTAACCTACAACATGTTAACGGGGTGGCGTTTTATCAGGCTCGGTGCCGAGTATTTAGGGACCTGGGCGAGTTAGCATACTGAGCCCAAATAAAAAGAGTTCTTTACCACTTTTGCTTCTTAATGGGTCTAAATTGTTTGTTCGTGATAAACTAGTAAAGGAGTTAAATGATTTAATTCTAATCATATTTGAGTAAAATTAGCTAATTTAAAATGTGTTATAGATTATTTAAAGTGTCAATTAGATTAATCTATAAAAAATTCTTAAAAAAATATACATATGTCATAATATATAAACTTTTTAAAAAAACTTTTGGCCCCTCGAGAGATTAGGCTTGAGTGGTCGCCCCTCCCTTGCGCCGTCCCCGGCTTATTAGTACCTTTTTGCAAATACACAAACAATAAGGATGGAAGGTGTGGTATTTTATAATAGAGAGATTTTTATATATCCCCTCTAAAATCTTAAATATCATATATATTCAATCAAATCTTAAAATATCACATATACCCTTTCTTTATAATTTTCATATAATGACAATTTACCCTTTTTTCTAATATTAAAATGACTATTGTGTATTCTTTATTATTTGAATTAACGCTAACTATCCCTCTCTCATTGAAAATAGTAGAAATATAAAACCTTCAAGAATCATCGAGATTCCATACTTGATCCAAAAAATCATATCTCCCTATTTCAGGTGCGATCAATTGTTTAAACGTGTTTCTCTTGGTTGTGATCAAGTTCTACCACTTATGATTCTTTTGTTTCTTTTTGTTTCATTGCAATTGATTGTTGTTTAGATGTACTTGTTGAATTGCTTGTTCCATTGATTGCTAGTATTTCATAAAAAGCAATAGGCGAGGTGGATCACCTGTAAGCAATCCTATGTTAGACTTCAAAAAAATACCATGCTATGTGGAAAATTATAACGAAAAATAAAATAGCAGCAAGTAGTTCGATCAATTTGTGATGTAAAGAGAAGCACATCAAACAGAAATAGTGGATACAATATATATTGTTGATCGTAAGCGTTAACAACTAAAAGATGTAATTAACAAAATAATTTTATTACAAATGACTGTAATGTTTGTGAGAATTCTAAAAATGTATGTTTTCATACCTTTAAATATAGAATCATAGAACTTTTATGAAAGTGGGTAAAATAATATGTTATAAGTTTTTTTATTAACAAAAATTAAAATGGATAAATTATCTTAATTATTTTAAAAGAATATATATGATATTTTAAAGTCTGATTGGATAGATATGATATTTAGGATGGGCAGATGGATATATATGAATTTTTTTTTATAATCTATACTATATATAAAGCATTTAGGAGGGGTATTTTAAGATACCTTAAAATTAAGAACACATACTTTACTTAATGCATAAGGTATAACCATTTTTAAGGAAAAAATAGTAATTATATCATTATTTACGGATTACCCCCTTACAATTAGTTACATAATAACCCTACATTTACTAACACTTACATAAAAGTTTAACAAATTTGAACTATTGATATTTTAAATTTGCATTATTTTAGAAATTTAAAAACTAATAATTCAACCCTATCCATCATTTTAAGTATTTAGTAACCAATTATTAGATGGAACATATAAGCATTTTGGTTACTAATAAGTGAAGTTATGAGGTAATAGTGAATAAAAACCAACTTTAAACCTTATACTAACACTTACGTAAAATTTTAACAAATTTGAATTACTAATAAGTGAAGTTATTTTCTTTCTATTAAATGAAGTTTAAATTATGAGGTAATAGTGAATGAAAAAAACATCTTTAAACCTTTATACTAACCGCGCTGCCGTAAAAATTTAACAAATTTGAATTACTAAAGTGAATTTATTTTCTTTCTATTAAATGAAGTTAAAATTAGGAGGTAATATTGAATATAAAACAAATTTAAATATTTATACTAACACTTACGTAAATATGTAACAAATTTGAATTACTAATAAGTGAAGTTATTTTCTTTCTATTAAATGAAGTTTATATTATGAGGTAATAATGAATAAAAACATCTTTAAACCTTTATACTAACCGATGCCGTAAAAATCTATACTATACATAAAGCATATGAGAGGGGTATTTTAAGATACCATAAAATTAAGAACAATTATTTTATTCAATGCATAAGATACAACAACTTTTGAGGGTAAAATAGTATTTTTTAACATTATTTACAGATTATCCCTTACAATTAGTTTCATAATAACCTTACACTTACTGTACTTAATAAAATTTTACATTATCAACCCATAAACCAAAAAATCTTAATTTGTTTTATGATTTCAGTTATATATTTTAATCTATTATGTTTAAAAACTTTTTGAGACTACAATTACAACCTGTGTATTTTTTAAACACTTTGATGTAAATTTTTTGGTAAACCGATCTATATTTTGTGAGGTACAATAAGTTAATGGGTAAATGTAGAAGTCGTCATTCAAACTCATTTATTTGGTTTTTTAAATTTTAGCTTAAAAAATATAATAGACTTTTATAAAATTATTACAAAAATAACAAAAATTAAAACACGTATCGAACGTAATATATCATCTCGTCGCATTGCGCGGCCACCCTTCTAGTATATATATTAACACATTTGGTGGGTTGGTACGGTGACCGGGGGCAATTTGGTACTTTTATTCAGAGGTTCACACGCATCCAGAGTCTCTCACTCTCCTTTCATCTTGTTTCTCTATCTGATTTCCACCGATGGAGCTCAACATCATTTCTTCTGATTTTAGGGGAAAATAAAGCGAGGTCGATGAAAGCTTTTCATCTCGCGGATTATTGCTTATGCTATCTGTAATTTCTCAGATGAGTTTTAAGCCACGGGCTTTCAGTTTCTTTTGGAGGTTGCAGTCCAGATGATTTTTACAACTAATCAGTTTTTCAAATCGATTCCATTTACGTTCGGCTTATCGTGTTCCATTGCAGTTGCAGGTAGAATTGAGATGATGAAGGCGATGAATCAATTCCGACTGCTTTTATAAGAGCTTCAGCCGCGTCTTTGCTGCGGTGACCCGATTCCGGTCAGGGTTTATTTTTATTTCTTATCTCTAGCTTCCTTAGTGTACCTGGTTAGGCTCTACTGCAGGTGGAACAAGTTCGACTTCTATTAGTTTTGATTATTGATGTTTGGTGTTGTCACATGTTAGTTTGGAAGAACTTGACTTGAATAAGCAAGTATTTTATAGGATTTCATACGGTTGATTTATTTCCTGCTTTATATCATAGATTATGTTAGGCTGTTTTCACTGTGTATAGGATGGAGTTGTAAGAGCAACACATCTAACTCTTAACCTTTATAATTATTTAGGTTGCCAAATATAAATATAAAAGACTAACTCAACAGTGGTATTGATTCTGTGGGGATGAACATGACTAATTTATGAATTTGGATTGGGATGCTAGATTGGGTTCTTTGGTGGTGAGTTGGAATTAGGAAGGACATATGTTTTGAAAAACTTGAGGTGGTTTGTATTTGAAGGGAACTGGGATGCTTCTTCAATTAATGCTTTTCTAAATGTTGATTCCAAAGCTTCCTTTTTCTTTACATCAGATGATGTAGTATGGATGTTACATAGTTTTGAGGACCTGACCCTACAGTTTAGCTATGCGAACCGTAAGCTCTGTCTCTTTTCGTGAATGATAACTCAACATTAACATTGTTGGCTGTTAACTTCGTGAAGGAGATGATGAAATGTCGGTCAGTCAAACGGCATTCGAAAAGGCGCTCCAAAGTTTCGTTTGCTTAATTTAGATATTATTTATGTTTTATAGCTATTTCTATCAACGGAAGGTAGAAACATGATTTTATAATGTTGAATAAAGCTTTTCATTCATGTGAAATTATTTTAGGCTTTTGTTTAGGTTAGTTGTCTACTTGTGTATGTTCTTGAACAGCTGGTGCAATGGCAATTGATATGCCTATGCATGTTAAATCTCTGGTGATAAATCTGGTAATTGTGTTACTATGCTATGTGGTTGTATCCATTGCTGATAGTTTTGCTTCAAGAACAAGTCATTGAGACATTAAACAGATGTGATGAAAGTGCATGTGTCCTATGCCCGAATCGTAGGTTAATAGATTGTCCTCTTCTATTTTTATATGAATCAATTAGTTGCAACAGGAGCCGACTATGTAATTATGGATGGCGTTTATTGATGAACTTATTGTTCTTAACCACATGGAGGGTGAGCATGTCACTTGACAGGTGCAACATCTTTAGCGTAGATTATTGTTAATGTTTTCAAATGCAGGTCATATTCTTCCAAGAAATATATTGTCCTGAGATCACACAATATTATTCTAAATAAATGCCATATGCAGGTGTTGTCTGGTGGTTCTTATTGACTGCAGCTTCTTTCATTTCAGATTTTGTATATAGCTTGACAATTAAGTATGTTGATTTTGTAAGACCTTAAACTTATAATTTAAGTATTAGTTATCTGAATGGATGCTAATGTTTTTTAATATAATACGCTTTCATACGGCAGCATAAATTCAAATTACTTTACGTTAGAATTAAGTTAGTTTAGAAACGAGCCAGGTCGATTGAAGTCTATACTTTATCATGTTGTTTCGGCGCCGTGCAACGCGCGGGTTATAAATACTAGTTGGTATTAAGTGGCTCTCAATCACCGATGTTACATTCTGTGTGTGTGTGTAAAGGGTGAGGATTGGAGGGTCAGAGAGAGGGAGCCTGAACTCAATGTGACTCCATGCACCCTAATGATGTGTTTGAGTGTGTTATTGGTGTTTGTGGGGCTGCAAACGAACCGAACGTACAGCTAACGGTTCGTGAACCGTTCGGCGGGAAGTTTGTTTATGTTCGTTCGTTTAGTAAATGAACAAACACTAACAAGAAAATTCCGTTCGTTAGTTAAACGAACGAACAAAAACACAAGTCATGTTCGTTCATTTATGTTCGTGAACGTTCGATAACGTGTTCGTTTATGTTCGTTAATGTCCGTTCGTGAACGTTCGATAATGTGTTTGTTTATGTGTTCGCTTATGCTCTTAATTTTTATGTTATATATATTTATGACAATTATATCAAGTATTTTTTGATACTTATGTTAAGTACTTGTTTGATGGATTCGTGTAATATTTGTGATGAAAATGTAAATTTTATTCTAAAATAAATATATAATCATTTGTATTTCATTTGTGTTTATAAACTTCTTTGTGTTCGTTATATTTATAAACATTTGTTTGTGTTCGTTTGGTTTTGTTTTTGTTTGTTTGTGTTCGATAAGTGTTCATGAACATGTTCTTTTCCCTTAATGAATGAACACGGAGAAGAAATCCTGTTCAATAAGTGTTCATGAACAGTTAATAAACAAAATTATTTTTTAATAAACGAACACTAACAAAGCTCTATTCGTATTCATTCGGTTTGCTATAATCCCTAGGTGTTTGTGTTTGTTTTGGGAAGCCCTCCCTCCCTAACCATTAGATCCTAAAATTTAACATGACCATATAAATCTTTCCTTTTTTTTATTATATTTACTACAGCAAAATATTTCTTTAAACGGTAACAACATTTTACCTAGAATCTTACAATATCCTAACCCACGAAGATCTACTCGGAATCCCATCGTTAACCACCGTCAACATATAAAACCCCGGTGGCGCTACGTATATCGACGGAGGAGCCACCACCGTCGCCACCACCGTATCCTCACTACTCATCTCCATACTCAGACACTCAAGTCTCACCATTCTTTGATTCATTGAAAACGAGTGGGTTGTAAACGGTGGTGCATAAGCCACCACACTTACATTACTCACTCCGCTCCCAAGCCGAAAACTAACACTGAACGTGTCTCCGTTCGCTACACCGGTTGCATTTGGGTACATGACGGTCATGTTCGTTGGTCGAAGATGGTCGAACCGCGTGCTCATGTATTCCGGCACTAAAGCTTGTAGCCTTAGTTCGGTTGGGTGAGCCACCCCGTGGGAAATGTACTCGTTATTCGGGTTTCCACCAGCGACTAAGATCCGACCGTCGGGTAATAACACTGCGGATGAGTGATACAAACGCGCGATTTTCGTCGGTTTTAGGACTTGAAATCGTTGACCCGGCTTGTGGTTCGGTCTGTAGAGGTAAGGTTTGAAAGCCGGAGATGATGCGCTATCCCATCCGGCGCAACCACGTCTTGCGCCATTGATGATTAGGACGTCACCGGTTGGTAATATCAACATGTCACTCATGACCCGTGCCCGGGCATGTTTTCCATGCGCCACCGGTGGTGGGTCCCGGTGATGACCATTCTCCCACAAGTTTTTAAAGCGGGGAGGTATCTGCCCCGCTGAGCAGCCCGATAAGACCCACGGGCTGCACCACCACAAATCATGATTTCAACTTTAGTATAATTGTTGGTATGGTCTAAAGGAAGGATCACCGAAGAGCCGGAGCTCGGGTAGCTACGGCCCCCGATTCCCGGAATTGTCGGGAACTTCTTCACGACTTTCCGTCGTTTATAATCGAATAGAATCGAATCCCGGTTGGCGAATATGAACACATGTCCATCGGTTGATAAGTGTAAGAAAGGATACAAGTTGTTCCCCTTCGAGTTCCGTTCGTACGTACGACGCAAAAACGGGAGATCGTATAGTTCACTCGATCCCGAAGATTTTGGAAAAACTCGTAACTAAACGCCGCTCGTCCCCCGACAACCATAACACCGTTCTCCCGTGGGAGATATAGACTCGACGAATACCACCGTCTAACCGATAAGTGCTTCTTAAGCTCCATCCAGTCACACCGGCTATTAGCACATGGCCTATAATATCGAACTCTTCTCGAACCAGCCCCGTTACCACCCGTTTGAAGGAGGCTTCCGTTGCTCAAGAACGAACCCGATGAGCACCACGTATCGGTTGCAAGATGAAGAGCCCGAACTCTGTTCCTCAATACATTATACTCCACTGAGTGTGCATAACACGATGAATCCCTCAAACCACGAGCTTTGCACCTACGCAGCCGGTACCGAGACGGGCCTGCACCCGTCTGGTCGAATATGACCACATTGTTGTGGTGGGTGACCGCCATGTGCATAGCTACAACACCCGTGTTATTCAACAGGGTTTTCCAATGCCAGTGATTATCTACTGTTGTTCTACAAACGACGCACCCGAATAATAAAATAACAAACACGACAAACTCGAATGACCTACACGAGGCTCGTATACTAGTACTGCCCATGGGAGACCAGTATAGCAGGAATGGGAATAGTATGAGGTATTGGCAGGTGAGAAACTACATATAAATCTTGCAAATATATAGCTTCGGCTCGATAATTCAGCTAAAGAAATGCATATGGTACATCCTAAAGTTATGAACTTTGGTACAACTACTTTACAAGATCACAAGAAAACTTACTCGAAGTTTTCGCACATTTTTCGGACCAAAAGAACAGTTTGTGAACCACCATTGCCGGATCTTGGTCTTGAATGAAGACAGGCGGTAAAACAGCAGATCTTGAGCCTGGAGGTCTATGTCACATCCACAACATGTCTGAAAACTCCTAAGGAAACAACTAATCAAGTAATTTGAAGGTTTATTTGTATGCCATAGTGAGCTCGCGGTGAGGGACTCGCGATACGGGCTATTAGCTTAGGGGTAGAGCGCGCTAACTTGATGTATGTGTGGAAAATGTACCTGATGCTCACAACCGAAGGCGATATCCTTAGTGTTAGTAATGCAGATGGAACAACGCTGCAAAGAATGTATAAATAAAGATATAGAATGCCTGTTTATACATACAGGATTCAGAGTGTGATTCTTCTTAGAGGATACATACATATATACAGGCAAATGTAATATTATGTGGGTTTTATTCTTTCTTTTATTCTATAAAGCCTCCTAGAGTCCTACTAGTAAGCAACTAAGCACATTTTTTGTCAAGAAAATCGACTAAGCACATTTTTGTGTGCAAGTTCCAAGCGACTCGTAATACATGTATATACCATCTAGATTATAACAATGACACTAAGTACACAACTAGTCTAACACGCATCGTTTTGTTTTTCACTTTTTGCGGTCCTTGTCTTAATCGGCCTCCACGAGAGTATACTAAATAAAAAGTAGATTTGATAAATATTAGGGGAGTCAATCGTGTGAATTGGCGGGTTGAATTGTTCAACTCGAACACAACCCATATATTTATTCGTGTTATAAACATCTGCCTTAACCCAAACACTTGAAATCATGTAACTCAATTACAACTCGTTTAACCCTTTTATCTAAATGTGTAAAACAGGTTGACAGGTAGTAATTAAATTGTAAATGTGTTAATCGGATTAGTGAGTTGTAATAAATGGGTTAACGAGTCACACCGCCTTTGCCGGTCAACATGTTCATTTAAACAGGTTTGTAGGTCAACCTATTATTTAAACAACCTGAATAAAGAAACATAATAAAACAACATGTTCATCCTTACCATGCATTTCTGCAAGAGGTTGTTTCCACGACTCAAAACGTGACCTTTAGGTTTTAAGAAACATTAAACTTAAATATATTTGTAGAGGAAGTAATCAATCACAATATACAAATGCACAATGAATTCAAGAGAAAATCAATAATATATTGTATGGCGAATAACAATACTGATGCTATTGTTATGTTCTTTAGACCTCAACATAGCCCTGGTTTGTTCAGAACTCAATCTTTTAACTAATATATTGGTAAAAGCTTAACTTCTTCCTTATTTAATTATGAGTGACAGACATGTGGAGATAAACTGATGACAGTAGTGCCACATTGGTATTCATTAGAGGTGAGTAGGTAACAAAATGAACAGGTTCAACATATTGGGTAATGGGAGTAGCATTTGAAAAACTATATTATCCAAATAAAGTCTAAGTTATTTTCTAAATGAAACAATTTGAAGTGTTTTAAGCATTTGAATACACTTTAGGTGGCTTTTGGCCCATTGGACCAGCATGACCCGTTCCTTTATAAGTAGTTTGAACTATTTTACCTGTTTCAAACCTAATCGAACCCTGTTTACATAAATGGGTATTATTGTAGTATTTGTAGACATTGAGTTGATATAGAAAATAAATAAAACTATGTTGTCAAAGGCGCCAAAGGTGCACACCTAGGCGCCCAGGTGAAGCGAGGCACAAAGAAACCACCTTGCGTGCTGCGAGGCTCCAGCGAAATTCCAACAAAAATCTTTAAATTCTAGCCAAACTCCAATCTAAACAGATAAAACTGGTCTAAAAATCTACAAATGGCTTAGAACCAGCCTAAAACATGCATAAGACCCCTAAAAATGGTCTTTTTACACTGCGCGCCTAGTTTAAAAAAATTCTTGCTTTTTAAGCGCCTAGACCCAAGGCTCACCTAAAATGATCTTAATCAAGTAGAAAAAGAGAAAGACCAGATGGTAGCATGGGCGCCTACACAAATTGCACAATCACATAACCAACAATGGTTTGCTTTCTTTTGTGGGTAATCAACTTATTTTAGGCCAGAAACAAAGTTTCAACTAAATTTGGTATAAGGTAATTATACTCGTCTTGGAAACCTTTAATCATCACATAACGATCATAACAACTTCAACAAGAAGAACAAGAATGGTGCCTAACTTGATGCAAATAAATATAATTTGACTTCTGAAAAGTCAAATCAAAAGTAAGGTCTTCTACGATCTATTCTGATACAGGAGTCAAATGTGTACATGTGTGGACATGGTCATTGAATAACAAATTATAGTACAGAAAAGTAATCAGAATTCATTAGCGCATACTAATGCAAATTGAAACTTCCCACTAAATCAAAGTAAACACTAGGGTTATTTAAAAATCTCACGCCTCACTCGAAGTTGGCTTGTTTACAAATGATTGGAGCATTGATGGACGGTTGATTTACACGAGCCAATGATATCTAATTATCTACTTTTAACTTTTAATTATATTTAATTGGTTCACATTAAAGTTTGAAAATTTTAGGAGACTACAAGTTAAAAAGTTATATTTTGACTAAACTTGAGACAATTAAATAATTAAATTGTTTATCTTAAATATATAAAGCATAAAATAGAATCAATATAATAAATATACTTGAATTAAATGTCTGGAACTAAATAATATATTTAGTTGTTATTTGAATGCAGGTAAGTAGGTAACAATTGAAAGTCAAAGAATTAAGTGTGGAATGGATGTAAAGCCACATGAACAAGTGAGATGCATTCAAAGGGTGAGAAAAGAAAAATAATCACTGTTCAACAGAAGGCCCATGGCACACACGTGAAGAAGAAATTAGCCACAGAATAAAAGGAGCTTATGGAATTTTGATGTCCCGATTAGAGTGGTTCTTGAGTTCGCACAAGGCCCATACGCACAACACAAGGTTGAAAGGATTAAAAAAAATAATTGACGGCAGAAGGTTTTTTTTTTTTTTTTTTTTTTTTGGGGGTGGGGGGTGGGGGGGTTACACAGAAAGAACATCAGCGGTAGAGAGCACATTCGTACGGAGGCAGCAGCCTTTGGCTGCTGCTGTTGTTTTGCTGCACGCAGATCGAGAACAAGGCAATGTTGTTTGGCAAGTGAATCAAGACTAGCAACGGACAACAAAGTTTTTTTAGTTTATTTTAACAAGAGTTTTCGTTGTGACAGAACTTGAACTTATTGTTATTATGATTGGTTAAACTTTTGTGATCTATTTCTTGTAATAGGTTTTATGTTTAGGTTTTTGTTCGTGTTTAACTTGTGTTGGGATTAAACTTTAGAACCCGCTAAATTCTTTTATAAGTTTCTTTTGTTTTGGTTACTAAAACGATTGTCTTTTTTAACTTGTATTTGAATGTCATATAAACTTGCGTGAGTTATAAGGTTGCAAAATTTTGGTTACTAATTGAATTGACATTGTGTAATAAGACCTGTTAAGTCTTGGTTATCAATGTCACTTAAGCATTACACGTGTAAAATTCCGTTAAGGATTTTCCATCAAGTTGGACTACACAATTACTAAAATCCAAACCTTGATCCTACAGTGGATTACTCTTTCTCATAATTGTCTTCTTAATTAATTTTCATAATCTGTAATTTGTTTTCCTAATTAACTTGTTAATTATTTCAAGATCCAATTTTCATAGCCAAGAGGCAATAGTATAAGTAATTCAATAATTTAATTTTAGTTAAGTAACTTAATTAAACAATCAAACAAATTGTGTAACACTAACCACATGCTCCTCGTGGATACGATACCTGACTTACCCTAGTTACCTAGGTTGATTAGGTTTTTGCATGACCTCAACGATATGTCATCAAGCATCGGGCAAGATAAAGCCCTGCTCATTGACTTGCTTGTTTGCTAGTTTGTTGGCTCACTCGTTTGGCTTGTTCAAATTAAAGACTTCGCTAAAGGGAGTTCCGCTAAAGCGAGTGAAGCATTGCATTGTATGCCGATGCTTTGACGATTTCCCATTCCTTCCCTGCCGAGCCGTCTACTTGGCATTAAGAGAAGTTGGGTAGCTTCGTAATCTGTCAAGACATTCCTCCCCGTTTTAGTGGAAGGGTGGACATGCTAGTACATACAAAATATAACCAAAAATCATAACATACAGTTAAGCTTAAATCTCACAAGTGGCCATTTTTACAAGCCAAACTCAAGCTATACATTTCAGCTTGTTAACGATAAACGAGCCAAGCCAGAGCCAAAAGCTCCCCTAAAAAGCAAAAACAATTGAATTTGAGTTAACTACATAAAACAAGTTTAATGTAAAGCGGTTTTAATCAATCAAAGACGAACAAAGTTCTACACAGGGGAAACTGTCTAATAATCTAATTGACTCAAATCCCACTTTCGAAAAGTCGTTTCGAAATTCAAGTTCATAGACACAAAATTGAGTATCATCAAAACACCAAATCATAATTCAACAAAACTAGTTGCAACTTAAGAATTTTCTAAATTGAAGCTTCGAATCCTGTAATATAATGAGCTTATTAAGTAGTCTGACCCTGTTGTAGATCAGATGATCAGGGGCTCACTCAAGCCCTCACGATCATGCCTTGATCGTGCCTATTGGTTGCGGTGTACACGAAAAGGGTGGCCGGCCATGTGGCTCGCGCCTCGGTTCCCGGCTCCGGCAACACATAGCCAAAATTAGGTTATATTGTTGATGGCAGTAGAGTAAAACGCTGCAATGGATTGACAATGATGTGTGTACAAGTGTACCACCAATCCCATTAAAATATGTTGAATTATTCCACTTTTCTTTGATTTTCTTCTTGTTCCAAATGCTAATGTTATTTTAAATTCTCATGTTCGAGATATGACAAGTTTTGGTATCTATGTAAAAGAGATCGTTTGTTACTTCTCTAATGCTTTAAGATTTAAAGATGATATGTTTATACCAAGGTTTTCGATACACAGAGAACTATTTCTTCAATTAGTTGGTGATATGGGATGACATAAAATTTCTAATCCACTTATGATGCAAGAGTTTCATCTCATTTGAGAATTGTATATTTGTAATATTTGAAGTAGCATACGAGACTGTTATAGATGAATAAATAAGTACTTGAATAATTCTTAAAAAACCACAAAATGAAACCAAATAGGGATAGAACATTTGATCTGGTTGTCAAGACTCGATCAAACGCAAGTTAATATATCGGTCATAGCTACCTTTATTACGTAAGGGTAAATAAGGTCGTCTCCACAGGGAATATGTAGAATGTGTTTAACAAATAAACTCGATTAAATTAAAGACACGAACTTTGAATTAACAATTGGAACTTTGAATGAATTAATGAGCAAAAGTTCATAAAGCAAGAAACTTTAGACGAATTTACTTAAATAATAAGAAACAATCACTTGCGGGTTTTAAGTTCTACAAAATCAACGTTTTATCAAGTGTACTTAGGGTTGGATAACATGAATCAAGATCTTAGCTTTTGATTGGAGTGATAACCAAGGAACAATCTTTTAAGATTCGTTCATTCACAAAGTTACCAATTCACCTATATCAAAATTATCTACTTTTCTCAATGAGCTAACAATGCAAGAAAACCGAAAACTGATGATAAGCAAATAACTTTCTTTATAAGCAAATTGTTTAACTCAATCAAAACCTTCAGTTATATTTAATCACAAGGTGTTCAACATAAAACCCTAAACATGACTAACCATCTCACTTGGCAAGAACTATCCACCTGAGAGCAACCACGAATGATTTAGCCACTCATCATCTTCATTATTCTTCAATCTTGATTTGATGATGATCAATGATGATTTGGTGTGAGTTGGGAAGCTTGCAAATACCAAAAGACTCTTTGAAATCAACTATTTTAGGCTGGAAAAAGTTCTTCTTCGAATTGGGGTTAGATGTGTTTAAATAAACTTGAGAATCCATAAAATCCGGAATATTGTTGGTGACCGGCGTATGATAAGCCCATACCCGGCGTATCATACGCCCCCTCGGGATTCCTACGCCCAACTTTCTATTATTTTTCCAAATACGCCCACTGATACGCCGCCCAAACTCCACCCTGCGTATTATACGCCCATACTCGGCGAATCATACGCCGGTACACCTAAATTTGTGTCTTTTTTGTAACTTTTGATATATACATCTTCAGTACTTATAGTTCTGTGTTTTGCTCCTTATTCTTCAAAATAAGTCTTCTTTAACTTCACTCCCTATAAATCAAAATACAAACAAAGTGAACTTGTTCTACACTTATCATGATGTAAAATCGCACATTTAGGTTAATTAAACACTGAATTATTGACTCGTGATCAACATTTCCTATCAAGTATTGGTGTAAACCAATAACAATCATACCATCTTATTTTTTATGTTCTTGAGTTTAGTGATTTTAATGACATTAGTTTTGTATTAATACCATAAACATTAAACCAAGCTATAACATATTACTCCGCAAAGCTCATCTATCACATGTTCTAATACAATCATGATTATGACACCACCAATTGTATACCATAATCTAACCACATAAATTCTAAACCAATTGATTTACTTTGATTTAACTGGACTCGATTTGGTTAACAGTTTAATTCTCATACAGGTTTTACATCATTTTAAATCATTTACAACTAAAAGTTTTTGTTATCAATGTACAAATTAATAAACTAGCAAATTTAATCCGTGCTATACCGCGGGAAGCACATATGTTAAAATATCATTATGCTCATCACTATATTCTCTTGTTATTTTGAACAAATCGAAACATGAATTAGTAATCATACCGCAAGAGTATGCTCGAAGACATATATTTATAACTTGAGAAATAATTAACAAATATATTCCTCTATATATTTAAAAACCAATGTCAAGAAGCAGTTGACTTTTTGAGTCTTAGGTTTTGATCGCATGCTTTATCATCTTTTGCACATTAGTCCTTGCTATTGTTTTTATATGCAAATAAAAATAAAAAGGTTGTTCAAATAGAAAAGTGTTGTTATATATTTAAAAGGGCCTGATATACAAACACCATGTCAGGTGTTATGCGAACATCCTTTGACTTTTCTTTACGGCCCCTGAAGCCCCTTACGGGCCGTAAGGGACCGGTAAAAAATTAAATATCAGATTCAGGCACTCACGCCCATGAAGTGGTCCAACAGCCCGTAAATGATGACCCGTGAACTCCTTTACGGCCCGGGACGTTATTATCTCACGGCTTGTAAAACGTTTAACGGCGTGACGTATTATTCCACGTAAAACATGTATTAATTATTTGATTTGATATAATATTCTATATTTAACGATATATAGGAACATATGTTTTAGTGAAACAATTTGAATCGAGATAATTAAAATGTCAGATCGCGGAAATAATAGAAGGCGTGCAAATGAATTTTCTTCTAACTCACGCGCAATTGTTGAAAGTATTCCGGAACCAATTGATAACCATAGTTGGGAGAATGACAAAAAATGGTCTCAGAATATTATGCAGTTTTTACGTAATAAAGATGCTCAATTATGTAGGGTGTATTACATGGGTGTTGTGGATCTCTACTTACAATTTTGGCGAGGGCTACGTGGAAACATAGCTTTATGTTCAAATGTAAGATTTTAAATGAGTAATTGTCAAAAAAATTAATTGTACAAATCTATCTTTTATTGTTATTTTACAGCATATTAGGGCGTGGACAAATAGACCGATGATCTGGCAATTTGAATAAATACGTAGAATGGAAGAGTTGCCGGGTACTGATCGTGGACGATTATTCAATTTGAGTGGTTTAACTTAATATACATGAGATCCGTTGATGGTAATGAATATGCAGACGGGAGTACCGATCTATTTCCTGCGCTATGGGAAGTTGATACGGTAATATTGTTTTCGTGGTTTAACTTAATATACATGAAAATTGGTATCTTTTTAAGATTTCTATGGAGTCACTACAAGTTCATATATTCTTTCCATATGAATGCCGTCCAAATACATGTGATGATTCGTGGTGCATTCATCGTAATGTTTGGGTGATTATTGTGCAATTTGAATCGTATTTCCTTTATTTTCTTGCACGTATACATTATTGGCAGCACTCTAGGCAAGAATAAATTGAAGAATTGTTAGTGTCTGGCGAAACTATGTGGCCTTCTAACGGATGTCATATTGGTCGAGATTCAGGAGTTGTTATTAGTATGTTATTACGTAGGCTAGTTCAAAACAAATCTTTAGAGTGGCATGAAAATAATTTACAGGATGTTTGCCTTATATTCCGACGATTTATGACTGATAAATTGTATTCAAGATGATCAATATAATTATTTAATTTTTAATATTTTCATATGATTATTAATAAAATTATTCAAACAATCTAATAACAATAACATAAAACTAGCTCAAAATACAATCTTTAATCTTGTTGGTTTTCAAGAAAGTTCCAAGCCGCAATATGATTAAAAGATGTTTCGAGTCTTCGCCGATATTGTTCTTGAGCCCTTGCCATAATGTCTGCATCATTCCATAGAGTGTTTTGGTTGTCGTAAACGTTATCGTATATTGAGTGAAATTTCGAGATCTTTCTCCTCAAATCAAACCATTTGCCACCAAGTTCCAGAGTGGTTCGATATTCATCACGTTCTAGAAGTTGATGAAAACGCGTTGATATCTGGTTCCAATAAATTGAACACTCGCCGAAAATAGTACCCGAAATTTCCAGACACGATCTTACTAAAGTGACCTGTTCTTCTTCCGTCCAAGGATTTTGACTTTGTGGGGTATTCGATGGTGAACTTAATGTAGAACTTATCGAAATCATATTGTTTGAGTGCATTTTTGGTGTGTAAATATGTTAGTATTTATAGATAAAAAATAAATTAAATTTTAATTTTTTTAAACATCCACGGGCCATAAAGCCTTTTACAGCCCGTTAAGACCAACAAATAGATTTGAAATTTAACGCTTACGACCATGACAGTTTTCAAGGGCCGTTAAGCCCAACGGCTATGGTTTGAATTTTAAATGCTAACGGTCGTGAGCTGCTTTACGGCCCGTGAATGTTCAACGGTTATAATATTAATTACAAAACTGGTAACGACCGTGAAGAATGTCACGGCCCGTAACTATTGTTCTTCACGGGCAGTGACATATGTTACGGGCCTTGAAGCTTTTAATATATAAGCTTCACGCCCTATAAGTCCATTTACGCCCGGTTTTCACTATTACGATTCTCTCTGATACGACCCTCGCCATTTTCACTTTTACGACCCCCTCTAAGTTCATTCTACTTCTATTACCGGTACATAACTAATTTCCTTTTTAATTTTATCTAACTACGCTCTAATATTGTATAAATTAAAATTTAAAAATCAAATTTTTTTGAAATTTTCAAGAGTTACGGGCCGTGAAGCTGTCTCACGGCTCGTAACCCTTGAATAGATAAAAGGGTTACGAGCTGTGAAGCTGTATCACGGCTCGTAACCCTTGAATAGATAAAAGGGTTACGAGCTGTGAAGCTGTATCACGGCTCATAACCCTTTAAGAACATTCTGGGCTTACGGGCTGTGAGGATACTTCACAACCCGTAACCCTTTTTTTGATTTTGAGTTTACTTTGATTTTTAAAAATAATTTTTTTTACAGATTATGCCGCCGCGTAAGCGTACGCGTCCTGAGACTGAGCCCGAGGGTCAGGGTGATTTTTAGACCCTCACCCGCACCTTCAGTTTCCACGAGCGACCACTTCACGTAGACTGCTTTGGAGGTTGTTAGGTCGGCTCCTAAAGAGGACCCGTTCCATCAACTGGGATATGTTGGAGTCGGTGGGTGATTTGGAGCATGCTGAGGCGCTTATTGGGGCAGAGGGTGAGACCCCGTGGCGGCGGATGTTCGACTTTGTCTATAGGAGGGCCTACAGGAAGCTGACATTGGAGTTCCTGTCAATATTTTTATTCACTACCGCCTCCTCTACAGATGAGCCCTCATCCATATTGTCGTTAGGTTCACCTTGGGCGGTCATAGATTTGAGTTTACGATGAGGGCATGGGCGGTCTTCCTTGGATTTTACATGGAGAAGGAGACAGCGGACTTCCGTTTCCTCACTGACGAGGTTCGGTCCGAGCCAGCTCTTCTGGTGGGGTGATGGCCGACTATATCAGATCAGTAATGGGAGGGCGTTATTAGTGCGAATTCTATCAGAGATCCTTTGCACCGATATCTGTATCGTTGCATTGTCGGCACCATTGCCGGGCGCGACCAGAGCACCGAGCAGGTGTCGCTCGGAGATTTATTCTTTTTACGAGCTCTGATTACCCCTAGGAGGGTTAATCTTGCTCACTGTATGGCAGCTTATCTACTTTCCGTTGTTACGGGGAAGGTAAATAACATTTACCTTATTTTATTTACTTATTATTTAATTATTAAATAACATTTACCTTATTATATGAATATTTACAGATGGATAGCCTTATAGGTTGTCGGGCGTATATCACCGTCATTGCCTCCCCGTTTAGGGATATACACTGATTCGCTACTTGCGCGACAGACGAGTGACGCCTGCCGTGGATATTAGGCCGCCAGACTATGGTGGCCATGGGTATTGCCGCCAATTATGACGGCAACCTACGATGGTCCACTAACGGCGATCAGACGATATGGTACCCTCCTATTGACATTGATGATGGGGAGTGAGAGGAGCAGATGCAGCAGCAGCCAGAAGCGCAGCAGCAGCAAGGCCCTCCACAGCAGGCGCCATCGCCGCAGAGGACTATCATCCGGCAGATTCCACCTACCGGTGAGTTTATGGCGGAGTCCATACATTATCTTTGGGAGATGCACGCTATGCATCTGTGTCAGATGGAGCTGAGCACCATATGGGCTGCATCATAGGGGATAGTTGCTCCCCATTGCCCGAAGATTGTCCCTTTTGTGAAGTCGCCGATAGATGCTGACGAGGTAGTCGAGGACTCCGCGGATCAGCCACCTCCGGGGTAGTTTTTTTTATGTATTATGTTTATGTTTTGATTTAAAAAAAATATTTATTTAAAAATAGTTGGTTTTGATGTGTTTCGTTTGATGATTACAAATTGCACTTCAAAGTTACATTGTTGGCGATTATATAATTACAAATTGCATATCATATTAAAATCTGATTATTACAAAAATATATAAAAACCATTACAAACACCATTACAAAATAATACAACTTATAGCAAATTAATTTGTTCAACCTTCTCGTCTTTTCTCAATTCACCATATTTTTAATTGTGCCTCACATATAACCTCCCAATCGTTAGCATTTAGTGTTTTACAATGTCATCCAATGTTTATATGGAGTTGCACCTATCCCGTTCTAATCTAATGAATTTCTTAGTCACTGAAAATCGTGAAACATATCACCGTACCGATGTGCATTTTCATCCAGCTCCGTTATAAGTTTGGTACTAATAAAACGCCATTGATTGTCATCATATCCCAATCCAATTGCTACAGCCCGAAAACCACAATTACTGTCTGCAAATACATCATCCGCACCCGAAATGTACCGGTAGAACACCGATGGAATCGAATCACAAAACCGGTAATAGTTGTTTTTTTCTTCGTCCCCCGGGGTATATGAAAACTTTGAAGTCTGTTGGAAGACATTGATAGACTATGTTGAAATGACCATTGTTTAGACTTCACCACCAAACTTGAATATCTTGGAGGAACTTGAATATTTTCTTGTTCTTGCACTTATGAACTATGTCTGGAAGGGTCTAATAGCACATCTTGTTGCTTAGTGATACCGCGTGCATTCGTTTGCATTTTCGGAGCTTTTTGATCTGTTCTCGCTGGATTTATAAGTGATTTTATCATATCTACTACAAATCTTTCACTCTTTCTGGTTGAAGAAGTAAATGTTTTATCACCATCTCCATTTCTTTAGGTACATTTATTTTCTCCTCCCGTACAATATACGCTGGTGAAAAGTCAAGCTTTATCCAATGTCATTGAGTGGTATATTTTGACTTATAAATAATGGGTAAAAATATAACAAATAGATATACAATATAATATTCATGGTAAAAATAAAAGTTAAACAAATATTTACCTGTTTAAAAGTAATTATTTAATCTACAGTCACATGGAAGACCACAACTCGTAAAAGATGACACCTACACGATGCGTTGGATGTCATCAGATGATGAATTCTGTTGATCTCACCAACTAAAAGACCCAAAGCCGTAATAGAAACTTTACCTCGTAAGCATAAGCATGATTTTACTTTTGGTAAAACTTTCTTTTATAGCAATTTCTTTTGTAACTAAAATATTATTGATAAATGAAATAAATCTATTCATGGTACTATTACTTTTTTGAGGTAACTTTTCAGCAAGTAATGTTGGCTCTCTACTTGGTTCGTTGTGTGTTGACCGAAGTTACGGTCTCTATCAATCCATGCGATCACAAATCTCTCTTTAAGGTCCAACCAATTATTTTTCAAGAATATCTCTAGTTAAAATAACATTATATTATTTAATTTATAAAAAATAATATTAATAAGAATAACAATATAAAACTTACTTGAATGTTTTGGCATCAATTTTCGATAAATGTGGTCAAAATTGTACGCGAATATGTCAGGCATTACAGAGTTAATTAATACCAACCACTAATGCTCATAAGCACCCCATTCATCATTCGAAAAACTTGCCTTATAATGTTTAATAATATTTTCCGATATATGCCATCTACAAAGTTGTCTCACGACATTTGAAGAAACTTCTTCACACGCTTTCATCAGAGCAAGGTCTCTGTCGGTAAGTATAATGCGGGTTCTATACACTTTTGCTGTAAAGTTTCTTTTAATTGTTCAAAAACCCATCTGAAATTAATATGACGCTCAAGATCGATAAATGCATGAGCAACAGAAAACGATTTCAGTGTTGATGTCACACCAACCATTTGGACAAAAACGTTCGTTTTATACGTTGTGTCTATCATCAACACATGCGGGTAGGCCCGCCATAAAGTGTGAGATGTGGGATGTATAAAAAAAACCCATCTACGGTATTTATGGGTTCATCTATGTGAGGTGTGTAAATATATTTATTTTGTTGTAGTATAGTAAAAAACACTTGCATTGGAGTTTTCGCCGATTCTGCTTGAATTTTTTATTTTCATGCGGACATTATATACCATTCTTAAAGCTGACACATTTTTGGGATTCTCGTCCCTCGGTGTGTCTAAAATGTTTCAAGGTTCAGTATTTTGCTCTGTAAGTTGCTTTACCATACAAA
The DNA here is from genome assembly GCA_025506505.1 of Flaveria sonorensis. Classification (NCBI taxonomy): domain Eukaryota; kingdom Viridiplantae; phylum Streptophyta; class Magnoliopsida; order Asterales; family Asteraceae; genus Flaveria; species Flaveria sonorensis. The sequence goes on along the minus strand of JACCIY010001240.1, from coordinate 19,559 downwards.
TCTCTTTTTCAGTGAGTCTCATTGCGTATGCATGCCTCTCGAGGTGTTCATCGGCTTCATGATTATGAGAATCATCTACAACAACTAGGATCCATCCACCTTTTTTTATTTAGTACTTTCTCTATAATTCAAGTTGATAATTTGTTTGTTTGGTGCCGGGGTGTTTTCTAAGAATGGGTGCTCCTTTATATACTCCACCACGATCACATTTTAACCATATTTTAACTACCAACACACTTATGTTTTTTTTCAAACCGTTTCCTGACAATAACATATTCATTTTCACGACTTATATTATTTACTCAATCAATCAATTCTTCACTAGATGAAAAAACCTAATAATTTTAAAAAATATAATTAGTTATTATCAAATAACAAAAGTTTATAACAATTAAGTAATAACCTGATTCGTGTCGTATAACCCTTTTCTTTCAGAACCATCACCATTGTTGTCTCCGCTACTATCACATCCGTTATCTCCGCCGCTGTTTCCACAGTCATCACTGCTGTAATCACCGCCGAAGCTTCCAACATTGTTGCCATACTGTTCAACATAGTTACCTCCCTCGTCACCATAATAAACTATAACCCTCAATAGGGTAATAGTTAGAATCAGAACCGAATAAATAATTGCGATCCTAGATTGATATCGTTAATAAACTATATCGCTTAAAATTTATACAAATATTGAATTTATCGATATAAAATAATTTAATAAGTAACGATTTATATATTATTTTACCAAGAATATTACGTCGAGTCAAATAATTATCGAGAAATATTATATCATCAAATAATGTAATAAATACAAACATACACCGTAATCAAAGAATATTACATCGCGTCAAAAAAAATAAAAAAGTATTCGACTAAGGTAATGGCCCGTGAGAGACTTCACGGGCCGTATATATAAACTTTAACGGCCCGTAACGATATTCACGACCCATGAAAATACTGCTAGTGAAGGGCGTCACGACCCGTTAAATGGTTGAATGACTGATTCAATGGGCTGTAGAACTATACGATCCGTAAAGGCTCTTACGGGCCGTAAGAAAGGCGTCAAGATATAAAGGTAGGCGCAGCTCTAAGAGACCCCGTTTAAAAACCAATGTCAAAAAGCAGTTGACTTTTTGAGTCTTAGGTTTTGACCACATGCTTTATCATCTTTTGCACATTAATCCTTCCTATTGTCTTTATATGCAGATAAAAATAAAAAGTTTTTCAGAGAGAAAAGTGTTGTTGTGGTTGATGTTATCGAATACGGCGGAGGTGTTGGCCGCTCCAGCTTGGCTGCCGTCTCCTCATATTACGTGTCTCCTGCGGTACTACCCCCATTAACGATTTTTGGTTCCGGTTGTAAAGAAAAAAGGGCGCATGCGGTGGTTGTTGGTGCCGGAGACGACAGAGGCGGTGGCCACTTCAGCTTGGCGGTCGTCTCCTCTCCTCGCGTGTCTCCGGCGGTACTACCCCGTCGGTGATTTTTGGTTCAGATTGTAAAGAGAAAAAGGGCGCATGTGGTGGTTTTGGTGCCGGAGACGGCAGAGGCGGTGGCCGCTTCGGCTTGGCCATTGTCTCCTCTCCTCTTGTGTCTCGGTGGTACTACCCTCGTCGGTGATTTTTGGTTCCGGTTGTAAAGAGAGAAAGGGCGCATGGGGTGGTTGTTGGTGGCGGAGGCGGTGGCCGCTCCGGCTTGGCTGTCATCTCCTCGTCTCCCGTGTCTCCGACATATCACCCGTCGGCGATTTTCGATTCCGACTATAAAGAGAGAAAAGGGTGCATGCGGTGGTTGGTGGTGCCGGAGACGACGAAGGCAGTGGCCGCTTCGGTTGGCAGTGCCAGATTCTGGTTGTTGTCGCCGGTGGTGCTCCCTATATTATTTCTACTTTTCTTTGGCTTCTTGAGAAAGAGAGAGAGACGGTCATGTTTCGTGATGTTGGCGCCTGTTCTACCCACGTAGGTGGCTTCGTCCACGTGTAGATGGTGGTGATCTCTCTCTTACTCTCTTTTGAAGATGAAGTGGGTTACGACTATGCTCCGGCGATTACATAGGGGTTTACCCAGTGGTTGGATGTTGGTTTGTCCTTTGTTTGGTGCTCCGATTTGGTACCCAACGTAACCATCTTTTGGTACTGTTGTAGTTTATAGTAAGTTGATTTGATGTGGTCGATGATGATGAGAAAAACCTCATCTGAGACATACTGTTGGTTTCGTGTTCACCGATGGTTACATGGTTCTTCTTTTGGTATTTGTTTGTATATTAATTTGTTATGTCGATGAAGACGTGTCATTGCTCATCTGAGACTACCGTTGTTTCCGTGTTAGGGCCGTGATGACACAGGTGGGGTGGTATCGGTTGCTTTGACATGGTTACTGATGACGGTTAGCAGCCGCAACCGATATCATGTTTGAGCCCAACGATAATGTTAAGTCGTTTTAATGCGTTCATTTCGCGTGCACCGTGCGCGAGGTTCAAACACTAGTTTAGTTTAAAGAAGTAAACTTAGAAAGAAGATGATCTAGAAATGAGTTTTAAATATTCTTTTACTCTCTTTTTGCTAAAGTAGTGAAAGCAAAAAAGACAAAAAACAATCATTGCCTGTACAATACAGAAAGAATTGTATATGTGTTATCATCTTGTATAACATGTTTCAACACTTGTAATTAACAACCTATTAAATCTTGGAGTACAATTGCTTTATTCGCAACACACTTCTTAAGCATGATGTAAAACATCATAAAATATAAACCACTTAGCAAATCTATAATCTATAACGGCTATCGGAGTTGTCGAAAAAGGAGATGCTTGTAAGCAAGAGGAAACCTATATCAAATGTATATATATTTGTGTTCTTATCATTTTGATTGTTTATGTTTTATTAAATTATGCATCGAAACCCTTATTATTTTAGTTGATAACTTTGTTCTATTTCAAGTTATGTTCTCGGTTTTAGATCTTATTAGTTTACTACTCTTTCCTACTTTAGAATGATGTTTTATATAATAGACTTTAAAAGATTTGACAATAAATTAAGCTTTTATCTCAGTTAAACTTAAGTGTAATTGATTGCTAATACTCAAATTTCATTAGTTTCATCCTAACATTATAAAGAATTTTGAAATTTGAATGATTTAGAGTATAGCTTTTTGGGTGATTTAGACGAGTAGATGTTATAGAACATTAATAATAGGATAGTTAAATTTATTGTATTTTTTATGTTTAAGCAAATGGTTAGTTAAGTCCTACTTTATTTATGTTTTCTGAATTTTTATAATATTGAAAACCATTTAACTTAAGGTTTCTGTTTAAAATAAGTTGTATGATGCTTTGGTGAACTTTTATAACATTGAAAAGTGAAAACCATTTAACTCAAGGCTTATGATGCTTCGGTTGTTTGATGTCTTTATTGGCCTTTTAGGATCGATTAGGCAATGATTGACTATGAATAATTTATGTATGAAACTTGAGAGAATCTTGATCAAAACGTATAACTGATATGAATTATTGTTGATTGTTTTACACACCCTTATACATGTTTATATACCCTATGTGGTAGTTATCATGTTTAGGTCTTGTCACACTAGACCCTCCTACATACAAAAACTTTACATAGACTCTAAGTTACTTATGACTTATTACATGAACGACTCCCTGATATAACTATAGTTTAGACACACATGGATTAAGTAATTATGTTACAAGCAGTTTTCACCAAGGGGCTTGGTGTTTCACACTAATTCTTTTACCCTACTTTCGTATACTTTAAAGATTGTCTCGCTTTTATACTTGCAACCCAATTACATACATAAATTTATATAATACTAATTATCACTTTTGTTGTGCATTATGGTTTGTATTTTATGTGTACATTACTTTGTTTTTTTTTTATTATATTTTTTTACTTTTAACTCTATAAGTTTCATATTTTACATTTGACTCTAATATGTTTTTCACTTCAATTTTAGTCTCATATACTTTTTTATCTTTTATAAATTTTTCGTTTTACGTTTCGGTTTAAAATATTCGAGTTAATTTACTGCAACGTTCGTATGTGGTTCAACATTTTTACATCTAATTTTTTCTGTTTAACGGTTGAGTTGTGTTTTAAGTTTCGTTTTAATTTATACACGTTCACATGCCGTGATGCATGAACATGGTACGACGTTTTTACGTCTATTTTTTGTTCGGTTTTATATCTTTTGTTTTACGAGTTTTTTTTGTGTTGGTGGTCGCTAGCGACGATGTAACATTGATATTACTTGACATGATTTTACGCCCCGTCGCAACGCGTGAGACTGAATACTAGTATACTGCGATTTGTAAATTTTAAAAGTTTAAACCCAAATGTTATTGTCGGTGCTCAGTTGCTTACTCTGTAATGTGGTCTGTTTCTCACTTTCTCGTCTCTACATTTGAGCTTGATTTGATGCTATCCTTGCGATTTTAGGGTTCGTAACTGATGCGACATTTCATAATTGTTTGCAGGAAAACGAAGAAAATTAAGAACAAGAATTAACTAATCAACAATCGATTCAACAGGTTCGTTGCTATCTCCATCGTTCTAATCATCCTTGAATTCATGTATTTTGCTTTTGATTTGATCTAGTTACCTAATACGGATGTTGTAATGGCTGCCCGAATGTTTGATTTTTGATGTTTTCTGACATCATATAGGTAGATTGGGGCATGAATCCATTACAGTTCATACTGTTGAACAATTAGGGTTCCGTTTTAGCTGTGTAAGCTCTCATATTCATCAACGTTGCATAGGAGCAGAAACAAAAAACGATTCGACTTAGGTTTTGAGCAAATTCTCTTTGATGTTTTGATTTAATTTAAGTTTATAATACTTCTAATCAAGATCACAAATTCATCAAGGGCACATTGATTGATTAATTGCAAATCCTAATGCCTAATTGCCTGTAAATATTGGGGTTTAAATTCTATCCAATGGAGATGTGTGTAGCAATTGCTTTTGATGATTTGATCCTGACCTTTTTAAAGTTAATGGATTTGTTTTAGAGATTCAGTCACATAGCAATTTGAAGTAAAGAAGCATGAAAACGTCATAAAATCTTGTACATATTGCTAAATGAAATACATAAGACGCTTATGTAATAGCCTAACGACCCCTTTCTCTCTCCCATTGCATCTTATTAGCACTATTTACAAGTGCTTATTATAGTTCTCATGATTCTCTATTTAAAATTGATTCTGTATTGAAAACACGCCCTATCAAGCTTTGTGCTATTTAAAAATGGTGTGAACTGGTGTTTAACTTCATTTATGTGCATTCATTTACTCTAGTTTGACCAGTTGGCAATAAAATGGCTAAAGCATGGATAAATGGTGATGAAAATGCAAAACAAATGCTTAGCAGGGTTCTTAAAGAGAGGACATTGTTACATCTCCCACATCCCCTTCATAGGGTACCACTTGGCGTCAACAACATCCTTGAAATTGCAGGGCCGTCTCCTTCTGCCAAAACCGAGATCTTGCTACAAGTTGCTGTTAATTGTATTCTTCCCAAGATCCGAAACGGTGTGCGATATGGAGGTTTGGAGCATTCTGTTTTATTCGTGGACTTAGATTGTCGGTTTGACGTCTATCGTCTTTCTCAGAGTCTAAAACTGCAAATATCCGAAGCCAACAGACTGCATAAAACCAAAGATTCTCTAAAGGGTGTGGATGTTTCTGATCACAGTTCAAGTAATCAACCCGAGTATGATGAGACAAACTTATTTAAAGAGTGCATGAGAAGGTTTTTGTACACCCGTTGTTATGATAGTTTCGAGTTTCTTTCTGTTTTGAAGGTATTGAACTACAAACTCACAAGCAACGGTGTTCATGTTCTTATGATCGACAACATTGGTGCATTTCACTCAATTGACCGTGGTTTCTCATCTTTACCACAATGGAACCCCAACAGGAAAAACATTGGTCTTCAAAGCGTGTTTGAAACCGTTGTTCAAGAGATAAAGAGACTCTTGCAGCTACATTCCATGATCGTTTTAGCTACAAAAACAGTTACAAATCAAGTCAGGCGGTCATATTCTAGCCGGGTTTCGGGCGGCTTAAAGGACTCATATCGTGAGTATATGCCATTAACCTGGCAGTCATTCGTTACACATCGGATTCTTGTGAGACCTTCAGATGACAAAAGAAAGTTTCGCGATCGGGTTGGTTATTCAGCAGAGTGGTTATTGCCTGCTTTAAATGTCTCAGATGAGTTTATTGTTTGTGACACTGGAATTTTAGACTCTGAGGTTAGTAAATGCTATGCATTGGCTTGATTTTGGTCTCATGGTGCATATTAGTTGTTCATAAAAGTACACAACTTTTGATTGTTATTGAAATTCTACATTATTTATAATCATATCTGACATTGTAATTGCTCAGATTAGTATAGAATATATACTTCTTTTACCTGTTATCCAACCTACCTGTTTTTCCCGACTATTTTACCGCTTCTAGTAGTACCTTATGTGTGTACCATTAGTGTGACAAATGGGATTGATATCGAACATTTCGCTTAAAGGGCTCATTGTGTTGATATTGAAGGAGATATTATGTAACAAGTTTGGTTTTGATGATATGAATATATGAACCGAAGCTTTAAATTGAAGACAATGATCTATACTTGTATAACTATCAGTTCATGTGACATTTTGAATTTTAAATTGTACCATTATACTAAGAGCTAATTACACGTTATTTATGAATGAAAAGAACAAACCAGAGAGTTAGCGTTTAGCAAAAATGGCAGCTAACAAGCGTGTGTTATGGTGAGTATTTACATATGTCTGGATACTTGCACATGCCTCGAAACAACTTTTTCTATGATGATATAAATCATTTGTAATATTTTAGGTATTTTAGTGGTTTATTGAATTACAAGAATGGTGAACTACACTTATATTGTGTGAGAAGGTGAGATAGAGTGAGATGAAGTGAGGTGATCAACATAGATGAGAGAGCGTGTAAAGAAGTTTTTGGTTAAAAACGTCAAGAACGCCCTTGTGAGAGGAGGAAGGAGAGAGGAAGGGATGAGTGGAAGAAAAAAAAACGATAAATTGCTATTTTAAATAAAATCTCATTGTCCCTAAATTTGTTAAATTTTTAAAAACTTTTAACATTCCATTCCTCATATCTAATTTTATCCAATTAAATGTTAATTCTTTATTTTTTTTTGTTATATTTTGATTCACTTACAACCACTCATGAAATATATAGTAAATAAATAGTGCATCTCTAAATGTAAAAAATAATAATTAAATCGCAGTTTAAATCTCGATGATTTTAAGTTTGCACCATCTATATACCCCAGTTCAAATTGAGATTGTGCAAATGGGTTTAACCAGACCAGCTACGTACCCCAGTTCATATTTAGATTCAGTGGCGGAGCTTGAGGAAAGGTTGTAGCGGGGGCCGAAAGTCAAGAGACCCAAATTGAAGGGGGGGGGGGGACTACGTATAAAATTTTCGCCTGAAATCCTTATAAATTTCCACTGCTGGGCATAAAAACAGGGGCCCCCCCTCCGGCCCCAACAAAGCTCCGCTCATGGTTCGATTGCCTATCTATACTATATTATAATGCACGAAGGAAGGATTCCGGCCAAGGTTAAGAGATTTGTAAATTTTAAGCACAAGTACAACCTAAAAAATTAATTTAACAAGGGTAATTATGTATTTCTAACACTACTAAAAAAGTAGAACTTTAAACTTATTTACACTTAGACTCTCGTACCTTTAATTATATACAATTTTTTTTCATGTTTGTTATAATATGTTTAAAAGAAGGAATTCAGTTTTTTAAATATAAAACTAACCAGAGACAAATACCATAATAAAAAGTGTCGCACGCGCCGCATCGCGCGGGCACGTTGCTAGTGTATTCCGGTTCAATTGAGATGGTGCAAATGGGTTTAACCAAACATGTGGATTAGTATTCTAATATGTTGCTCAATTATTCTCACTTAAGTTTTCTTAAATTAGTGAACGAATAAACCAGCTGTGACGTTCATTAATAAGTTAACTAAACATTTTGGTCGGATTTGTTTATATCTGTTTTTAATGTGGATAAGAGAGAATATGCTGAAACCATAGTCACAAAAACTAAGAATTGTTGATAAAAAATGATTACAAAAAGATTCTAAGAAAATAAAACTTAAAATACAAATTAACAAGCAATAATATTTAGATATTATATATAAAGAGTTCATATTCCGTTTTCTCAATAGTCAATCCCTTCGTTGTATTTTATATTTTGCAAATACATCAACAAATCAATTACTTGCATAACTTATTGGCTATATATATTGTAAAGCATGTTGAATTTATTTATAAACAAATGCAAGAAAATGTGTTGACAAATTGCTTTTAAAACTAACACAAGAGGAAAACGTTCAAAACCATATACTTAAAACTTAAACCCTTTCTATTCATCTCCTTTTTCTTAAGCACGATAGTCCCATCGTTTTCAACTATTTGTGGTAGCGCCGGAGGTGGGACAGTGTTTCGGCGTGGTACCACTATTCCAATTCACTGCCATCTCACCGTCGATCTCACCTTGCCACCCTAATCGAGACCACCCCCCTCTCCTTTATTCCCACCAAACTAATTAGTATTTATTCATGCTTCAATTGACATTTATAATAGGTAGCTTTACGCCTAATATATTTTTCTTCCCTCTAGCCTCTGGGCTAAAGTATAAAATTTGTCAATTGATAAAGTAAATTTGCGTAGCTAAGTTGACAGTCATGTAATCAACTTATATATGAATTATAATCGGCAGCTTTAAGCCTTTACAAAACATATAGGTTAAGACTTTCAAAACTAATAAGTAACGGCGTCTAGAATTATCGACACATGGTTTATTAGCTTTTACATACACCAACAATCTACTAAACCTTTAAATTAACGAACACGTAGTATGTTCTGATTATTCAACAAATGTAGTAGTGACATATATTATATTTCATGCAAATATTATTAAATTGTAAAATTGGTGAAAGTAGTGGCATTGATGTGATTTGTGTTCATACAATCACATAAACATATAACCATGTTCATACAAATATAAAATGTAAAGATTCTTATATTTCAGTCCAAATCAAAGGCTAATATGGTTTATTAAAATAGACTAATATTGTCATTTGGTAAACAAATGTGACACTTTAATGTTGACATGGTTTTTGTCAGTTTTTAATGATTTAACATTTTTCTAATGAAGTTGTCTGCGTGAAGATCATGAGTATCTAGTATTTAATATAACTATCATTTTGTCCAAATGCCGGAGAGCGCCCCATCATTTCACAAGTCTGCTATACGTAATATTCTTTTACATTTTATGCAAGAAACTGTTTTTTATTATTTAAACTCATGACATCAAATCTTTATCAGTTACTCCAATGTACACTCTCAAAAATATCATGTTATGAGATATTACTCTTACTATTATTTAGTTGATTAGTATTATTTTATTGTGTGTGTGTTTTATGTTCGAGGCAAGGAGGAGACGAGGGGAAGCGGCCACCAGTATTTTATTTTGTTGAAATCTTGATGGAGACATTACTTGGTAAAATCATTAAAATAGACAAAGAGACAAACTATGTTGTCATGTTCTATTTTGTTGAATATATTAAGCTAGCATTTTTAATTTAAAATAATGTGTGTAACATTGTAAATGATACAAAGATAAACTAATGTTTGTGCATTGATAAATGTGATGTTAGTTATTATCTTTTTATGCATTTATAGTCGAGTTTTAATTTTGTTTTCATATGTTTTAGTTTTACATACTACTAATTACATGTAAATGGGGGAACCATTAAATAAGTGAATGGTATATGTTCGATATTTATTTTTAAAAAGTAATATTTTGTTTTATTTTAAAATCCTTAAATTACTCCTAATCAAGTTTGGTACGTGTTTGATGATGGAGTTTTTCATCATCACTCTCACTAAAATAATCTAGGTAACTAGCCACGTGATGTTACATCTGTTTGTTCTTAACAACATTATCAAAACACACTTAAAATCGTGTGACCAGAAAATTAACACATACATAAATGATCAATTGGTCTAATGGTTCAAGAATGAGATGAAAAGTTTTGCTTCTTTTGAAGGTTATGTATTTAATTCCTGACATCGACGAATAATTACTAACTTGTGTTACTAACTTGCTAACCAGTAACCACTAACCTGCTGCTCAAAAAAAAAATTAACACATACGAGTTACAAACGTGTTTTGATCAATCTCTACACGTGTTCAACGGGTTATTATTAAAACAATCATAGACGAATATATTTGTTCATTTAAATGAGTTGAGGGGTCAAAATATTGGTTTTATTAGATGGGTTAAAGAAGTAAACACAAACAAAATCCTTTTTAATTAAACATGCTACATATGTTAAATTTATTAGGTACAACTTACACAAGGTAAGCGATGACCTCAGTAAACTTTGAACTTCAATTACTAAGTGTAATATTTTATTTTCTGAAAAGGAAAACAATGAAAAAAATAAGAGTGGTTTCATATTAAATACAAGAGATTTTTCATCAAATAATAATCAAGTTTCTTCGGTATTTCACCGATAGTTTTTATATTTTTTTCTAACAAAAAGAAAAAAAACTTTCAAATTTCAATGTTGTTCCATAAACTTCCGCATTTCACTGATAGCTTTCATATTATTTTTTAACAAAAAAAAAAACCTTTCAAATTTCAATATTGTTCCATTGTTATTAAACGGAACTTTTTATAAACATCTCTATATATAATAAATGAAAGGAGGTTTTGCCACGTGGCTTGATTTTAGCTACTGCATTGCCACATGACATGATTTCTAAAACACAACAGCCACGTGTCAGCTTACTGTTTAAATAACGGTTAGGGCAATAATTAAGGCAATAATTTAAATTCAAATTTAAAATTGACGTGTAGTTATTTTTCTTAAATTTAGTATCAATCTTATTTTAGTTGTTCTAAATTTTGGTATTGATTATTTTTGTCAGATAATAATTATAATAATTAATCAAGATAATATTTAAAATTCAAATTTAAAATTGATATATATTTATTTTTCCTAAACTTAGTATCAATCTTATTTCAATTTTCTTAAATTTAATATTGATTACTTTTGGAAGAAACCAAAATTTAGTATTGATTATTTCTATTTAATAAAACTACATATCAATTTTAAATCTAAATTTAAATGTCACATGGCATCTTCACAGCATACATATGCCACGTGATATTTATTAGCAATATAGTTTTACAAGAATATATTTAAATAATATTTAATGTCTAATTAAATAAAATTTTAAAAACATTAAATTTCGAATTCAATTTGCACTTCAATACGAGATTTTATATAAAAATAACTAACTAAATTAGTTAAAATTTAAAATTTAAAGCTAACAATTTTAATATTCAAATAGAGTATATGTAGTTCACAAATTTTAAATTCTAATGGTAACAGTCAATCAGAGTATTTTGGGTTAATAATTTTAAATCTTAAAATCTTATATATTTTAATAATATTGTATAATATTTGTCTGCATTATATAACATAATACCATTATTTTATTATATATATACAACAATTTGTTTTCGTTATCAAAGATATTTCAGAAATATATGAAATAACTTCTCCTATGATCAAGAGTTCAGGTATTCTGCATGAAGTTCTTCTCCTACTTCTTATTTATTCACACATTATTATCTTCGACTCATTTCGTATTACATCTAATTACAATATTATGTACACTTGGATTTAAAAAATAAGTTTTTTATGGTAAACCTTAATACTAATATTTTTTCTTCTGCAATCAAGTTTCACTTTGTTTATTTTTTATTTATGTATACTAGTTTATACATTATTGATTAACCATCAAGTTACCTTGCTCAATAGAATATCATCAGTATCAGAAGTAACTTTCTTAAATGATCTTGACACATGCCGTGATTCGTTTTTGAAGGCAGCCAATGTATAATAATCCGATAGAAACTTACTCCATTGAGTTTATTGTGGTTGAGGTAGAGGTATTGTTCAACTAATCGAATTGTTATCTTATTCTTTTAATATTTGTCTTTCAAATATATGTTCTATATATCCTTAATGTTTTACATTTCTAACTACGAGACACTAAAATACAAAGGAATATTTTAAAAAGATAATTTCTTAAGTTTAAGTTGTTATTTACTGAATCTGGTTAAAATTTTATATACAAAAAAAGCTTTTAATATTTATAAACATAAATATTATTTTCTTATGTATTAAATTCTTTCATTTAATTATATATATACACATTTATTTAATCGACCTTCACATGCGTATATATTATAGACTTATTAATAGTAACTAATAATTTTATGTTTCTATTTATTTTAAGAAGTAAATTACATGGATTGCTCTTGTAGTTTGGTCAAAATTTTAAATTTGATCCTTAAATTTTTAAATTTAAAATATAGTACCTAATGTTATATTTGTCTTTCATCAACGGTCCTCATTCTGTTAGTTCGTTTACTAATGTTAAACTTTTCAAATGATTATTTTAGCTACAAAGATCATCAATGTAATTCACTTTTTATTTAAATAAAAATATTTTTTTAAATGTTATTTTTAGAATGTTCATGTTTTTAAATGTTTCTCTAAAACTTTTGATTTTCTAAGTATTTCTCTCAAAACATTTTGTGATTATTAAAGGTACTTTTTAAAAGCATTATAGCATTTCTTAAAACCATTTGATTTTTTAAATATAATTTATATAATTATTCATTTTCTAAATATTGTATTTTAAAACTATCTGTTTATTGAGCGTTTTAAAAAATATTAAAATGTTGTTTGATAATGATTGTTTTGAAAAAGATGTATAAGGAAGTGATTGTTTTTAAAATGCTTCAAAAATAAATGGTTTAAGAAAAAACTTTAGAAAACCAGATAGTTTTATAAAAGCGTTTAAAATATCATACGATTTTAAAAACAACATTTAGAAAACAGATGGTTTAAACATGTTAAAAACAAACATTTTATAAAATATGTTATTAAAAATTCTATTCATGTATTTAAACGTATTTTATTATATAATAAACATATTAATAATGAAATAATAAAAATATTTAAAATAAAAAAATGAAAAAACAAGAATATAATGTTTTCCTTAAAAAATAATACTATAGTTTAAAAGGTAAATTAAATAGACGGTCGATGCGGATAAAATGTCATTTATATAATTTTTAATATTATTAATTATTGACCAACAGAATTTAAGACCACAAATGAAACAGAATGAAATATTAAGGATCATATTCAGAATTTTCAAACTTTAAAGATCAAACCCAAAATTTTAACATAACATAAGGACTATGCGTGTAATTTACTCTATTTTAAATATAATTTTTTCAACCCGTGTAACACACTGGTGATTAGACTAGTTAATTTATATTTAAATTAAGGGAACTAAATGAAACATCATATAAATATTTGATTACTATTTAACAATATTTTTTTAATTTAACCTGAAGTGAATTTCATCAGTGGAGAAAAAAGATATTCTAACCAAATTTTGTATGTGTTTCATCTTAGTCAATTTTAAAAAATAATTACTAAATAACAATCAGGTTTCATGTATATACTTAATTTAAGTTTTTAGTTTAAAAAATTGAATATTTGCAAAAAACTTCAATAATGATAAAGCATTATACTCTATATAATAGAGTAACTTTAGCTACAGCTAAATTTAATATTCTTCAAATTTTATCACAAAACTTTTATTATTTACAAATTAAACAGATGAAACAATCTTTTCTTTCCACATTTCTCTTTCTTCACTTATATAATTGTCACTTTTATATACATAGAAAAAATGAAGAAAATTATTACCGAGTAATGTTTTATAACACAAGTCATGTTTTATAAATAATGATTTTGCCAGTATATCAAACAACATTGATATGGTAACGATACATAATGAATAGCAACGAACGTCGTTCCGCGTTGATAGCGATAATGGTCCGCCGCGAAGCGCGGATGATAAGTCTAGTTACTTTAAAACTTGAATGGCTTTATTGCTAAAAAATATAAATAACTTTATTAACACAATATTAAAGCTTTGTTATCTTATAATTTTATCCCTTAAATATATCCATAATACTTCAAAAAGAGTTTTTTCAATGAAGACGCATATTGCGCGACTTGTCAACGTAGTTTTTTAACAGTGTAGTTAGGCTCAGAGTTGATCATCCGCAATGGCTGCAGCCGAGAAATGCTGTCACGCCAAACGACGAATACTTTTTTTCATCATCATAGCCATGATATGATGTGGATCAACATACGACTATACTATACGGTATTAATCGAACGAAAGGAACCCAACAAAACCAGTAGCGTCTCATAAGAACATAACCTCAGAAGCATGTCTCACATGAGCATTGACAAACCACAACGTCTCATGTATGTCTCAGAGGGGCATACGCCCAATATCATCGATTCGACTGCATGTCTCAGATGAACAGCAACACATCATCATTGACTTGGTACAAACATTCAAGCATAGTAGCAACCATAGAACCACATCAAAATCTAAAAAAATATGCAGCTACCCACTGCCTTAACCATAGATAAAACAATAGAAAGAACACAAACCCCAACAGGTGCGTAGATTCACCAGATTCAACACCAAAGACTAGTTAAATACAATGGATGCAACGTCACGATTGGAGACCTCCTGGACCAACAACAGCCATACATGCAGCCACCGGATCCACCACCAACACCAAACCCAACACAGACGACGGCCGACCGATAGTTCAGGCGGAAGACGACGGTGAAAGAGAGAACACTCTCTCTCTGGAAGCGCATAGGATGAGATAAAAGGAAGGTTTTCCCCTTCTTTTCATTTTAAACAGCTTTTGAGAGGAGAGGAGGCAAAATGTCAAATCAAAGAAAGTTGCGTGACCAAATCACAAAACTAACAAACCTTTCTGCTCCTTCAATTGCTTTATAAACATGTTGGGGAATGGGGAATTACGACCACGTCGTTAGTAATTTACCTGTGTAATTATGGAACTTATACATAGTCTTCTGTTCAGATAATTCTATGTAATTATTTTATTCATAAACCCAATATAATAACACTCATGTTACATCATTGGAGGTAAGCAATTATATTAAATTCAAGTGTAAGGTGTGACATTTCAATATATTGCATCCAACATTTTCCAAGTGTTGACCTTAAACTAATAAATCTCCGCGTTTACTTTCTATCTTAGACAAATATACTATGAAAAGGAAGTTCAAACTAATAATAAAATAACTGGAAACTACTAAATAAGAACTAACAAATAATTAATAACTGAAAAATGAGTTAATTTAATATTTTTTTGAATGGTTTATTCACACCCTTTATATATACTTCTAAATTTACGCAAATGTCTTTCATGGTACTAGAACACCATTGTGAGGATGTACGTTCAGAAGTTTGTGGTTTATTATGATTGCGAATAACACTTTCCTCACGTCAAAACAGTGAACTGTAATAGTCTTTTTTATAGTCATCGCCTTTAAGTTTTTTTATTGACAACATCGGGAAACCAAAAAGCTTATTAACCATATATGTTTTAAAAGAATGAGCAACATTGTTGTTTTTTTACCGAGAAAACTCCTCCATCAATGGACATATCATGTAAACTTGCATTTATAATTCACCTTTAACAGCGGTTATGGACTCGAGAGCATCTCGAATGAAGTAATCATGCATAATCATCAAATGCACATACAACAAAATGCATATCCAATATTATTTGTTTGAAAAACATAAATCATAGGTACAAAAAACAAGTGTTAGACAAACTGATGTCCACCATCATCTATCCACCATCATCGACCCGTCATCAACATAAACATCGGCCTATAAAAGTTTTATAGATTCAAGATTGCCTCATACGAAGTAAGGGTAGCCATCATCGGCTTAATAGCATCAAAATAAACACAATGCCATTAGGCTACTCATAACACAAAGACAATACTCAAATGGTCTCAGATGAATCAACAAGCAAACCACGGTCTAAGATGAACGCACATTAACGGTTGTAGTGGCGGACGCAAGCATCCCCCTCAACTCCCTCCCTCCCTCCCTCCTCCATCCTTCTCTAAACGGAATGAGAAAGGCAATGGCATGCATTTAGGTCATAAAAAGAGGACAATTGACACTAAAGATATAAAAAAGACAAAAGTTTGGTGAGTATAAATAAAAAAAGTATAGTATATCTTATGTTTGAATATTATATAAAGTTACTTAGTTGAGTTTAAAAAAGAGTAATGAAAAAATATCTAGACCCACATACTCCCTTTCTTTTTAATCAAACATAAAATATAGTATACTTTTTTTTTTTTTTACACTCACCAAACTTCGTCTTATCAAAATATATAGTAGACCCACACACTCCCTTTCTCTTTAATCAATATATATAATTAATCACTACACCGTTGATACAGAAAAAGTCTAACACTTATATGATCGAACTTATTTTTTTTTCACGAACGGCTTCTAATCTCTCTTAAATCCACCTAAGTTGTTTACTGCAAGATTTGAACATATGATTTTATGTGAGGGAGTACCTATAACCGAGATACCATATATTGGACCAAATACTAGCTGGAGACTTTATGTGACGTTGATGTGTACAAGCTTTTATACTTAAATAACTATCATATGCATGAGCCACTCAAAACTATTAGTTTACATGAAATTATTTGTATAAGAAAATGATTACTTTACATGAAATTATTTAGTATGCTTACATATACTAATAAAAAATAACTTAAAATACACATAAAAAATCATATCACAAACTTCAACTTAAGACAAAACTAATGTAATGCAGACATACGTTCGTGAAAATTAATAATTGTTTGCTTACGTTATTTAGACTATATATAGTGGTTGTTAGTTAAAATGTCATTTAAATGTAATGTGGATAAAAATCATTTCATTAAAGCCCCTATTAGATCAAGTGTAATGGTTAACTAATGTTTGTAGCCCCTATTGATGCAATAATGTAGGAAAATTGTGTTTGACGCCCGTCAAGGGCTTGGAGCCCTATCGATTTAAAGTCCTTTTTAATTAGCTTGTAATGATATTTGGAGTCGCACTTGTGTCGATGTTATCATGTTGTATAGCCTTAATATGCATACTCAATCACTTGAGAAGTTGAGTGTGGTCTAATTTAGACCGTCTAGAAACATGTCCCTTGTGCATCTAAAGTTTAACTACTTCGGTACGGGTCTCATTTTGTCTCTTATCATTGACTTGAAGTTAAAATAATTTAACGATTTTTTTTCGGCCAACTGAGTCTAAATATTATGTCTATCTATTGTTTCTAAACCTATTTTTCTTTAAATCATTCTTCTTGTTAGTTGTACAAATGATAGTTGGATAAAATATCAGACTCCGTTAGCCAAAAGGAAGAAAGACATTTAAATTTTTAAACCACAAGTAGTTAACCGAATAAATCAGGACTATAAGTATACGTATGAATAAACGTTACTTACGTGCCTGCCATAAGGATCGTAATAAAGTAATTTCTCTCTAGATAATTAAAGAATACACATACATCAAATATACATACTAAAAAGTAACTTAGAAATATTTAAAGAGTACTAATATATTAAATATTTAAATTTCAATAAACATTAATTTGTTTATTAAAGTTTGTAGAAAGGTTCAAACGAGAACTCTTTTATTATGAGAATTTGCGAAAACTCGTCATGAGAATCAAAATATTTTTTTGTTAAAATAACATTATTACACATATAAAGATTATTGTCTTTTATATGTTGTATAAATCTGCAAGTATAAAAAAGTAACAATACTTTTGTACTTGTAAATACATTTTTTTGAATGACTAATTGGACCGCTGATGTGCACTGACTTCTGGCCTACCCATCATCTCCATTACTTAAGTCAGAACCATGAG
Organism: Flaveria sonorensis; assembly: GCA_025506505.1. Classification (NCBI taxonomy): domain Eukaryota; kingdom Viridiplantae; phylum Streptophyta; class Magnoliopsida; order Asterales; family Asteraceae; genus Flaveria; species Flaveria sonorensis. Next base: position 1,583 of record JACCIY010001240.1, on the reverse strand, counting down.
TCGCTAGGCTGGCACGTCCCCGAAATGGAGCTCGTACACAGTCTGCCCCCATCAGTTCTAAACCTGATATCACCACCTTCAGGAGGAAACTTATCTTGGGTGAGAAAACCATCATGCCCAACTTAAAACCTTTTTTTATCACAAGTGGAACTTAAACGCAAAACTTCCTCCTATTTTAATGATTTTTGGGATACCTCACTCACCACTTACGTTAAGAATAATTAATTTGTAAATAACACTTAACATTGTATTTATAAGCATTCAAATCCACTAAACTTTATAAGGGGTGATTCACTATACATATTTTTTTTCAAGAAATGAATATAACAAACTTAAGTGCATACTTACATAATCTATAAAATAGTTTATGATGATTTTTAATATATAAAGTTAACTACTTCCAGCTCCAACATAAATCATAGCATTTTCTTAGTATAGTAAACACACAATACTACCAAAGAACTTCATATTTTTAATCCACTTGATATTATTATATGTCCTCTCCATCCAACATGATCATGCTTATATAAACACCTTCTGCATCAACCTCTAATCCATAATTAACCAACCTTAATCACCCCTAGCAATGTCCTTAATCATTTTCCACCAACTCATCTCACCTTCATATCTCCTCCCCTTTTCCATTTTCATAATCACCGTCATCTCAAGGGTACTTACTCCTTCAAAAACCCTAAAAAAACCCGCCACCATCTCCGCCAAACTTCCGATCATCGGAACCTGCACCAGCTCGGCTCGAGCCCCCACCGGTCTCTCCAAGCTTTATCGAAGAAACACGGGCCTCTCATGCTGCTGCATTTCGTGTCGCGTGCCAGTGCTTGTAGCCTCCTCTGCAGAAGTATCAAAAGAGATCATGAAAACCCATGATTTAACGTTCTTGAATCGCGCTAAATCACGCGTCCCAAGCATGCTTTCGTACAACGCTAGGGACGTTGCGTTTGCGGATTATGGGGATATTGGAGGCAGATTAAAAGCATTGTTGTTCTTCAGCTTTAAGCCACAAAGAGTTCAATCTTTTCGTCGAATGAGAGAAGAAGAGACTGATCTACTCGTTGAAAAGATTAAAGAGATCAGTTGTTGTTCTTCTTCTGCTGTTGTTAATTTGAGTGAGTTGGTTGATTCAACTCACTAATGGTGTGATCTGTAGGGCTGCATTGGGGCGAAAACATGTGGTGAGAAGTTTAAGGAGCTGTTTGCTACCTTTGTGGAGTTGTTAGGGGTGTGTAGTGTTGGTGATTACATCCCGTGGTTTCGTGGGTGGATCGGATGACTGGTTATGAAGTTAAGAGCGTGGAAGGTTGCAGCTGAATTCGATGCGTTTCTTGAAGGCGTGATTGAGGAGCATGTTCGCCGGAAAAGGATGTTTCCGGTGGTGGAGATGATGAAGTGAAGATTTTGTGGATATTCTGCTGGAAATACATAATGATAAGGATGCTATTTTGTTCTTGAAAGAGATACTGTTAAAGCTCTTATATTGGTAAGTTTCTTTTGAACATTCAGATTTTATTTAACATGAAATAAACAAGCTGTTAAAAAAGTTATTAGGAGAGTCACTTAGTTGCATA